>LPNX010381035.1:638925-651044 GCA_001517045.1 Pseudotsuga menziesii
CTTTGTTGGGCTATCAAGAACTTGTTAACCCAAATTTCATATCAAGTTTGTTCATCTGCTTATTGTTTTTACCCCAGAAGTTATTCCTAAGCTAATTGAATATTGTCTGATTGAGCTCTTAGGTTTGATGGGCCAGTCCAACTCTTCTTTATCTCCTCCATCACTGGGTTTTTTTGTGGAGAATAGCGAGGTTGAACAGTTTGTTTTTTATCCAGAACAGGATCTCAGTCTATGTTTAGAAGATGAATTCTTGGCCTCAATTTTCCAGAAGCTCGCAAACGAAGATGGGAATATTTGTTCCCTAGTCTGTAGTAGATGGCATCATATTGAATTGAAAAGCAAGCAACGTCTTATTCTCCAGGCTCGAGCTGATATTTTACGCCTGCCCCCCAATCTGATTATGAGATTTGAACATGTGACTGTTCTGGCTCTGAAATGCTCCAGAAAATTTCCCATTATTGACAACAAGGATCTCACTGTTATTGGAAAGAGTTTCACTCATCTCAAGAAGATCAATCTGAAGGGATGCATTGAGATTACTGATGAGGGTATATATTCCTTCTAACTCGAATGTGGTCCTATTCAGAAATTTTCTTGCGGTTCATGTGGATTCGGAGGAAAGGGTTTAAAATCAATACTTAAGAATTGCAACAAACTGGAAGATCTTACAGCAAAAAGGCTCAGAAGATTAGATGGTCAAACAGAAAGAATAGGCTCAGGGAAAGGTAAGCTACAGAGATTGTGTCTTAAATATCTTTATAATGGGAAGTTGTTTTCCCCACTATTATCGGGCTCCGAGTATCTGAGGAAGCTCATTTTGTCATGGAATTCTGAGTATTGGGATAATATTTTGGAAAGCAACACTAGAAATTTGCAACAGCTGACATAATTGCAAATTGAAAGCATGCATTTAGGTGAGAGAGGTTTGATGGCTCTTTCAAAGTGCTCAAAGCTAGAAGTATTTTATATGAGTAGGGTGTTTGATTATACTGATCGAGTTATTTATGCATTGATAGGTAATTTGAAAACCAGAGACTCATCAGATGGAGGTATTTTGTATTTGTTTCTTCGTAAAGGTTAATTTTTCTATCAGATCAGATCTATGATAGGTAATTTGAAAACCAAAAGCTCATGATGTATTTGTAGAATGCTGGTGTTTGTTTACCAAACACAGGCATGCATCTTAGGGCTTCCTTGCCATGATTTGGTTAAAAAAATTCTCTTCTAAACAGATTATGCAGATTTTTATGCTTGTGTTGAAAACCAATGCAAAACACTTTGGGATATACATACTTGCATTTTGTTAAAAGATTAGATTCATCTTTTTAATTTTAAATGAACAACTAATAGAAATTTATTCAAATGTTTAGCACCTAATCCAAGTCTTTACTATCCAATTTTTTTCACAGTGCTTGAGGTTGGGATTGGGGAAGAGTTGGGGTTGAATAACTCCGGAACACTTAAGTACAATTTGTAAAAGCCAAGATGACCCTAAAAATGAGAAGCAATACCCAGAAGGATCAAGTTGTTGCATTTCTTTGGTTGTTGACAGGAAGGCTTTGCTATTTAATCATATTGTTGAAAAGGAAATAGTTAAATCACCAGAAACCCAAATCAAAATCCATCATACATAGCCCATATTTTGAGCAGAAACCCAAATCAAAATCCATCATACACAACCCATATTTTGAGCTGCAATTTGTATAGATTCAGACTTAGACTTTGGAATAATATATGAAAAATATGAAGGAGATAAATAATCATATTGTTCAATCATCAATGTCTATTGTCAAAACTGAAGTCTCCAAAATATTCCTGGGACACATCTGATTATTGAGACATCCGAAATCGTAGGGTGTGTTGTAATCGACGATAAGTTCTGCAAGGACTCCGCTACGTCGTTAACAGTTTGGAAAAAATCTTTGGTGTTTAGCTGTAGCGGCTTCATTGTGTTCGATCCCATTGAGAACATCATCTTCAGAGTGGATAACTATTGTTCGGATCCCAAAAACGAAGTTGTTCTCATGGACGCTACAGGAATTTCTCTCCTCATAATGCAATGCAAGGTATATATCAGATGCCTCTATTGGCTTTCCAGTGCTTGCACTTCTTGTAAGTGAAGAATAATCTATAATTAAATCAAGGCAATGAATTGTATTATTGTATGTGAAACAGAGGCCTAGTCTGCATAATGAATGGCGAGGATTCTTAGGAGATTTCCAGGATGCCCAAAAACTATTGTTTGTGGCGAAAAGGGTGGAATCTGTGCTGATTCCCACAAATAATACTTTAGCAGAGGTGTATATGTACTGCTTCCGCTAAAAGCAAGCAAAAGCAGCACTCTAACTACCATATCGAATGTTGTTATTCCAAGCATTTCTTCACCTTTCTCAACAGCTCTGGCGATGTAGTTGCAGAGGTCATTTTTAGGTAATTAATTGATGCCCTATGTCTTGTATATTCACACTATATTGCGGCGTGTTAGTTCGAAGTTGTGAAATTTTTTTCGACTTTAAAGCAGGTGAAGCCAAAGCAGGTGAGATCTGATAAGATACAACTGGGTGGAGATGTGTTCAATCTGGTTGTGTGGCCTGGATAGGATCAAGCATTTGTTATGGGGTTGATTATCATTCTAGATCAGATCATGCCATCCAACTGATTTGATATGATCGATTCTACAAAGAAGTAGAATGTAGAATGAAAGTTAATGGAATAGATATATTTTAGTTTTCTTTACTTATAAGGTTCTGCAGTAGGGTGAATATCCCTCTCCATATAGCAACCAATTCCCACTGAACATAATACCTTTCAGGTTTTCCTTTTATTTTGGTATTGGAGTTGCGGGTGAAGCAGTACTGAAGAGGATGGAGAATCCAATCCTCTGGGCATACGCAACAATGCCTGAATAGCATTCAAGTTAGGAGATTCCCCTCGTCTTGGGATATGCAACAATTATTGAATAACGTGCTAGTTAGGTCTCCCCGTCTCACCGTGACTAGTGCCATTTTCAGGAAGAATTTTTGGGCAGAAAGTGTACTAAACATATTTCTTTGCCACCTCAGATTAAGAACCTTTACCCTTCACCGTTAGTCTTTAGTCAACCATAGTGCAAAACCTGCATAAAAAAAAAAAAACCAGATATTCATTCATCTCTTTGAATAGCAAGGTTAAAAAGGTTATCACCATGAATTTAGAGATTTCTGAGAACATCTAGCTAGGTTATAATTAGGAATCTAGAAATTTCTCTAATACCCAAGTATAGCTTCAAATTTCTCTAATACCCAACTATAGTCATGAAGCTAGAGATGTAAGGGTTTTGGTGTGACATTTCCAATCAAGTTGAAAAAATATAAGTGTTTTAAATTGAGTTTTTACATGTATATATTTTTTGGATATGTTCAAATTTTTGTCAACTTCCTTTTAGTGAAATTGTCATTTAAAATTTTGGGAAAAAGTTTTAGTTTCTTCCTCGGTCCTTTCCTTATGAGTCATGATGTGCTCAATTTATGTGTCATATAATCATTTAAAAAGTGATTGAGACATAGATTGATTATTGTCTTGGAACATCTCCAAAATCTTCCTGGGACATCTGTAAAATCTACTTCAAAATTTGCCCAAAAGTCCCTGAAATCTGTTGGGGATGTTTTGTGTACGACCAGCAACTCACCAAGTCTCCAATGAAGTCCCTAACATATTGGAGATGTTCTTAGGGTACGGGGTTTTTTTGCCTCATTCTTGTTTGAGCATTAGTGTAACACTCAGGTTTTTCAAAATGCCAGTGGCTTTCATTCTGAAGCCTTGTGCATCTGGACTTAGACAGAGTTTTGAGGAGGTCAATCATTGAGGTAGAGACCCATAGAGAATCATAAATAGAAATATAAGTATAGTGGAATAGTCATTATATTGTCCCGATATTCTGATAATGGAGCTAGTGAAACTATTTCTTTGGGTTATCACCAGCATAGCAACAGAGATATTGTTCAAGGCATTTGTTCACAATTTTTGTGTTGTCATTTGCTTGGTGATTGTAGGTTGTGTTATGTTGAATTCTCTTACAACAAGCCATAATAACTCCCTATTTGTATTTGTGAACTTGCAATGATGGAGACAGTTGTCTTTGAAAATGCATGCAACTTCTGTATTTGATTCATGTAGGTAGTAGCCAATTTGGATTCAGAAAATGTGGCCTGAATTGGCAGAAATTGCACATATATGGTTAGATCAGGGACTAGAAACATGGTACGTGTTGTTGGACATCTAAAATCTGATAATAAACTCTATTGTTACATCTTCCCATATTTGGTAAGGAAATTTTAGTGGTTGCAATAGGCTCGGTTACTATACATATCCAAAATAGATTTCATGGTTGTGAGATCTAAGAGTTAATAATGAGTGGGGATCATCCCCTCCTTAGGTTGGGTACTATCCACAAAGAGGAGGTGGAACTTGAACTTACATTTTCTACACAAAGGAAAGGGATTTCCTTCCCTTTGCTATCCAAATTCTGTATATAGCGTACATAAATTTATATGAGACTACTATAAGTAGCAAAATACTAGGGGAAAAACATACTCTTTCCTCATTCATGCTTTTGCCTTCGGTTTCAGATTTTTATCGCTAGCTGATTTCACAATTGTAGGCGAACTCCCTGACGTTAACTTTCATTCTTTGGCTGGCTGACAAGGGAAGCTTGGTGGTGTCCCTTCAACTTTGATGAGAACCTTTTCTTGAAGGGTAGAAGAATATTGAAGAAAAATCTAGTCAGTGTACACTAAGGTGCCCGCTTGGAGCTTTATGGTGGGATGAGACTTTTGGACTCTTCTAGTATGGGAGGAGTTGTAGAGAAGTGTTATTGGACAATAGTCATAATGAAAATCGATAGTCTAGGGTGCATAGCAGAAAAATATATTCCCTACATATTTGTATGAAGGAGAATCGACAACTTGATTATTCTTACCTTGGGTATAAACAATTTCAAAATGGAAGTCTAGCAAAGATGGAAGTTGTAATCAGCTAAATTTGATACCTATAATTGCAACTAGCGACATGGCATGACAAGAGATGGTGAAAACCTCATTGGTGTCGGTTGGTATACTGTTTGGGTGAGGATCTGCATAGAATGGATTATAGCCACACTATACATTTGGTCTCTGGTTTCTCCTCTCCTATTTCCTGACAGGGAGTTCTTTTGAAATTTTAAGCGGATACTGTTAAAGCTTCATTTGCAAAAATTGATATCCCAAGAACATGAAGCTTATAGATGCAAGAACTACAAAGGAAATACCTATCTAAGAATCTTGTCTACAATTTCAAAATGGAGCCTGTACTATCAAATTTCCATTTCAAGCATATGCGACTTATAGAAGGTTTTTATAGTTATTGCATAATGATAATACATATCACATACCTTACCTGATTTATATATTTCATAAGTTGGTATTCTCAAAATAAGTTACTTTGGATGTGTGTTAAACCCAGAAAATTCATGTAGTCTAATTGTCCTTTTTTATAAACATTAATAAAATTACGCCATTGTTATGATGTTTCGATTGATTTTCTTGCTTCTTCTTAAGAGTGAGGCCTAGAAAATGATTTTTTTTGTTCATTGGATATCCCGTGGTATGTGTTGAGAATATGTGTTATGTCTATAGTTTTGTAGATTGCTTAGACCATCTCTTGCCTGATTCAAGTAATTATAATAAATTAGAGTTGGTGTAAACATATTATGGAGAGAAATGCACTATATTTGATTGGCAGTTATGCCCTTACTTTGCTATAAAGTGGAATAAGAGAGTGCATCTCCTACATTGTTAATAATTCCAGCTATATGAAGAGAACTAAAATTTTGTTTTTCTAATTAGTTAAAGGTTCTCTTTGACTTAAACTGCATACAAACAAGGAAACCAAATACATAGCTGGGTAGAAAGAACATTGATGACAATTTCAGCTATATGAAGACAAATCCTGCAGGGCTTGAGATCCTCACTAGGATCAGGTATTGATTATTTTAACTGAAAGATGTATGCTGAATATTGTTTTTTAATCAAGGGGAATTTTACAAGTAGGAAGGCACTGGTACTAAGCCTGTATGCATGTGTGGAACCATGCCTTTGGTATTCCCTAATAATGTTTCAAAACAAATATCAGACCATAAATATCTTAGATTCACTTTACATTAGCTGGCATCTTGTTTTTGAAAGTACATTTATTTTGCTGATTCCAAAGGTGAGGTATGCATAATACATTTTCAATTGCTTACAGGACTTAAACATAATGAAGCTCTTATGTTTATTTATTTGAAAGATGATTAAAATCAGAATCATATTATTTATTTGAACCTCTTATGTTTATTTCATCAGGTCCATCCAGCATATGTGAACATCATAATCCTGATGATACTTTTGGCACCAGCTGCCAGCATCATATATGTAGGGTCTACTTAAAGTCTAATGTGGCATCTATAATTGAGAACTCAATGGTGATGTCAGAACCCTCATATATTTATCTCAGAGTACAATTGCAATGCCCAAGGTAATGTATAGGCATCTTACAAGGCATTTGTGGAAACTTTTGACTGGTTGTGCTGTTTTGACCTTAAACATGGTAGTTGGAGTTTAGGTAATCAAAATGCATCTAGATAGGATTACACATTTAAGTTTTTTCACACCAAATTTTGAAAAAGATCCACTTATGTTATCATATTTCTTGGACCTTGTTGTATTGATATGTGTATTTTTCATGCCAAGTAAACTAACTAATTAATACTCCTCAAAAAAGGAATTTTCACTACAAATTTACCTTCAAAACTACATGATTAATTTCTGTCGCAAATTTGTCTTACATCAGTTGTATGAGGACAATATGTTGCCACAATTGTCTCACAATTGTCTTCTATCTCACACTTTTTGGAGGAAAAACATCAACTGTCTCACAATTGTCTTAGGGAAAATGATTCTAGAAGATTTGAGTGGGCATCGAGGTGCTTGAGGAAAGTTCTCAAATACTTGCATTAGACAATGATATTGCCAAAATACGTGAAGTAGATTCAACTACCACTAACATGACAAATGCTACTGAAAAGTGCTTGGTTGTCCTCTTCAACAAATCTTAAGCATCTTCTCTTTTCTTACCAGTTAATTATTCTCTCCTGTATTTCTTTGATATGACAGTGATTTTCTTGGATATGTTAAGCTCTTGTATTCCTCATATATTTTGTACTTGTTAACTCTATTTTTTCTCAGGAAACGGGAGAAATTTTCTTAACTTTTATAATTGAGAAAATATATTTATATTTCTTACTATGTGGTAGGTGTGGACTGGAGCTCAGTAAAACAAATTTAGTTGAGCTGCTTGATGTTGATACCGTGCAAAAATATGAGAATTCACTGTGGATTGCTTACAAAAATATTTACGGTTCAATGGCGAGGTCGGATATGATCGTATTGTATCAGGTGTCAGCAGAAGAAGGCAATATTATCTATGAGGATGTCTTTCAGCAAAGGAAAAGGTATGCTACTTTTATGTTTTAACAGAGTGGGGAAATAAATCATGATTTCAAGCTTGCAAACTGGAAATTTAAATCTAGAGGATTATCTCCTTTTTGATGAATACAGATAGAAAGGGAAGACTAATCAGTTGTTATTTTATGGTCCTCTTCATCTAGAACTACCACATATGTACATAGATAATTGAATTCTTGTCCTCTATTTTCTTTTCTTTCATCAATTTCCATACCGAATAGAGGTTTTACAGGGAAGGAAAAGACTGATGATGCTGTAAATCAATTGGAGAGTCTACTAAGGGATGGAAATGTGCATTCTCCAGTCTTTTATGTATGTACAGAATGTGACTTTTCTTGGTGTGCTGCATGTGGGTTGTCCAATTCCCAGTCTGAAAGAAAAGGAAGGAGAGGTAGTCATGTTTGCAGGGAAGCAAAAAACTACAGAATATATGGGATAATGGCAGATCTTGAATCAATTCATACTAAGTACACCAAAGGAACTGTTAACTCTAACGAGTATGCAATAGGAAATGTCAACTCTAACAAGTATGCAGCAGGAAATGTCGACTCTAAAGAGTATGCAACAGTAAATGTCGACTCTAATGACTATACAACAGTAAATGCCAGCTCTAATGAGTACACAATTGGAAATGTCAACTTTCATGAGTATGCTACAGAAAGTAGTAACTCTGATGACTATCCCACATAAATTGTTAACTTTGGCTACACCACAATAGCTGTTAGCTCTATTGAGTATACCCCAGTAACTGTTAGCATTGCACCTCATGATTTTGATCACGACTGGACAACTACAATATCAATGGGTGGCTATTGGTCCCCTTTTGATAGAACAAATCATGGGAAGAAAACTGTCTGGAGTGCTGGTATTGGATTTGGTGGTTGTAGATGTGAAACTAACCCCGACGAGAAAATGAGAAATGTTGAAAAGGAACTCGACTGTCGGGAAAAAAATCTGTTGACATCATAAACAGATATTCTTAACAACAAAGCTATGGAACAGTCTCATGACTCTCATCCTTTCTTAGGTTTATCAGCCTATGTTCTTCTGAGTCAGGAAAATATTCTTAACCAAGTTTAAGAATACTTTATGATCAATGATTCCATGTTAGACATATGTGCAAGGAACAAGCTCTATCATCAGCTGGTATCCCTGTTGACAGCTATGAAACAGTATCCGGATCTCATTTCAATATTGATGGGATCCTGCCTGGAAAGTGACAGAAGTGATAGTTCCAATCATAACATTGGAAGTGATGGTTCTTTAATTGGTAAAATGAAGAACTTATATGATCAATCCAAAATTATCATGAGAAAATTTCCAGGAGGAATTGATGACAAAAATGTAGAAGCTGATGTTGGCATTGCAAAATGTCTCTTGGAATGCTACGAGGGATTGGCAGAAGCAGCTCATAACCAAACATCTACCATACCATGGATAATATTTGTTTCAGATGGGGAAGATACTGAAATGACAGAGTGCAGTGAAGCTAATTCAGATCAGTTAACATCTGTTTTAGTGGAGGAAAGGCCCAATGATGAAACTTGTTCAAATCAACATAAGAAGGCTTTGATGTATAAAAACAATTTGAATCCACTCCAATTCCTGTACTATTCCTTGATTGGGGTGGGTTTTCCACATCACACTTATAGTAACAACTTCACTGGGTTAGAAGCAAATCGTCAGAGCATTGATAATACAGGTGAGCACAATAAAAAAGGATGATATATATTACAAAAGAAATAGCTTCCTTTTTTTTCTTTTTTTTCAGTCGAAAAAAACAGTTCCTTGGTATTCAATTGAATCAAAAGAACCTTTTACATCTTCAGTCAACACTGTAATACCCCAAGGGTCAGCAAGAAACAAGTGACAATATCAGTACAAAGCATACACATACTTAATAAACAAAAACAGAACAAGTAGAGAATATCAGAGATACCCTAAGCACCTGGGTATCAATACAAAAGAAATAGCTTCCTTGTCGACAAGTCTTCCTTTGGATTGGGATTCCAGCATACATGTGCAAGTAGATTCTAGTAGAATGGATTTGTTGAAAGCTTTAATTGTGGGTCCCAAAGGAACTCCATACCAAAATGGAGTATTTGTATTTGACATTTATCTTCCACCAGGTATGACTTCTTTCTGAGTATTTATTCTTTTGGTTTTCTGCCTTTTCCATTTAATTTGTGTACTTCTATTTCGTCTCTTTCACATTCAAAATCCTTGTTAACTACTAACCCAATTTCCTTTTCCTTAACCTATAAATTACAATGATATTTAGAATTTAAATTCTATCTTATTCGCAATGGCCTCAAAAATAGATACAAGTGAACACTATAGATCACCTTCAACCCATGGAAAGCCTAACTCTAGTGTGTGTGCATCTGCAGCATAATATTGGGGTCTCTCTTAGGACTCAGTAGCGAGGAGTGTTCTCTCTTAGGAGTGTTTGTAAATATGATCTAAATTTCACGTGTTTGTAAGCATGACTATGTTTATCTATGATTTTTTATTTTTCCAAAGCTGAATAATGCTGCTAATTCTAATGATCAGAATAATGCCACTTCCCAATGATCATTAGTACGTACCTCTCATCATTTGCACCTCCTACCTTTAATTTTGAATTTGTATATAATCTCCAATTGACTTTACCAAAATACACATCCAGAATTTGACATATTAACCTCTTGGTTTTACTTCTATAATTATTGATTTACAATATGCAAAACTACTTTTACTTTACTAGCTCTTTATCTTCTCTATGGAACTGGGATTATCTTGGTTGCGGAAGTCAACCCTGTAAAAGAGGTCACTTGCTTTTTGGTGAGGCTACACAATTATTGTCTGAAAACACAAAAATGTTCTTTGCTGCTGAATCTATTCTTTTGGTAGAGAGGAACATGTCTAAAAGCTCTTTTAGCATTCTGGTAGAGGCTGAAAAGTTCCATCATTTTTACCAACTTAATAAATATATGCTAATGATTTTGAAAATTCAATGCTTGTTAAGTGAAAATTGAACAGAGAGGGGAAATTAAACGTCAAAAAATAGAAATATATCCTCTTGAGAAACCTTAAAATATCTAAAGTTTGCACAAGCCTGTCCATTTGGAAATTAATATTTCTTAGGCCTACAAGCTTCAAAGTGCAAAAAAAATCAGATATTAGAAGTACCTTCACCATTTCTTTGTCAGCTACACTGGCATTTGCAATTTACTCTGATTTATTTCAAAATCCTATGGCCTTTTTATCCATAGTGACCAGCTACGTATTCCACCTCGTCTGAAATGTGCATGAGTTTCTTCATCTCAAAATCAATATTTGTCTAGCCTGCAAGCTTTAAATTGCAAAAAAAAGATATTAGAAGTACCTTCAATTTTTCTCTGTCAGTTACACTATCGTTCGCAATTTTTACTCTAATATGTGTTTAATTTTTATGGCCTTTATACCTGTGGTGACCAAGAATGTATTTCACTCCTTCCCAGCCAGCCAGCTTCCAACATACAGAGTATACAAAATCAGAAAACATTAAAAATGTGTGATCATTTAACATAAGGTATCCCCATAGATTTAAACCTTTGCCTTGTCATTGCAAGCATGCTATCTTCGTTGCTTGTCAAGGTCCCTTGAGACCTTTTTTTTAATCTTTGATAATGGTTTACTAGTAGCTTGAGATTAGATACATTATGTACATACTTCAGATATAATATAGATCAACTAGACCTCTGTTAAATCTTATTCTTGTTCTGTAGAGAAGGTACTAGTTCTTCTAGAAGCTTCCTTAAGTTCGGTAACTGAGCTTGTCTAGTTGGCTGTGTGTTGCAGATAGGCCATCTTCAACATGAAAATTGGATGCCTCTGATATGGATTGGCTGGTTTTCTACTTGTTGGTTTAACTATCCTTTGGTTTTTAACTTTCCGTTATAGGAGAGTGGCATCCTTGAATGCATTATTAGTAAAATTATATTTTTCTTTGGGTCATTGCAGTTCCTATGAAATACTTGAAATACTGGGATAAGCACACTACTTGAGAGTATCTTGAATTACTGGCCAGTAATAACTATTGAGTTTCCATATATATCTATGCTTTTAATAATTAGGAAAATTTCTTTGAGTTGTTTGTTAGTTTCTGAAGTTGACATTTACTTGAAATATGCCAATAAAATTTTGTATGCCAAAACTCCCTTTGTGAGATCTGAATTTAGTATAAAATTTCAGTTAGACTGTCATGGTTTCCTCCATTTATTGCAGGGATATCTTACAGATGGGACAGTTTTCAACTCAAGCTTTGAGAGGGGTGATCCAATAGAATTTGAAATTTACAGTGGTCAAGTAATCAAAGGTTAGCTCTTGGGGTTTATACTTTATAATTTTATACCTGTAATTACTAATAACTATTGGGTTTCCATATATATATATATATATATATATATATATATATATATCTATGCTTTTAATGTTTAGGAAAATTTCTTTGAGCTGTTTGTGAGTTTTTGAAGTTGCCATTTACTTGAAATATTCCAATAAAACTTTGTATGCCAAAACTCCCTTTGTGAGATATGAATTTAGTATAAAATTTCAGCTAGACTTTCATGGTTTCCT
>LPNX010381050.1:5551-19232 GCA_001517045.1 Pseudotsuga menziesii
GGAGCGAGGTGCTCTACAGCCCCATATGGGGGATATGTTGTTACGTAAGGTATCGTAACATAACATAACGTTACATTACCAAAAATAGAAAGTAATCAAAAAAATAATGTCAGCTCATAAAATAACAAATTATGAAAAATAATTAAAAAAATCCATCTCAGCCTACAAAATAGAAAATCAAAACTTCAACCTGGATCTATCAAGCAAGAGAAATCAGTTTTAAATTTTAAAAAAAATTACACCTCAAGAAATTGAATTCCTCTCGATGCTTGATAGATCTGGGTTTAAGATGGATCTATGCTGGTTTATAACAATTGATATTAGCAAACTCAAATATTGTCAAAAACAATATTCTTCTGTCTTGAGTACCATAAATAAGCCACCCCTAGTCAAAAAATTAAACAAGAACATGCAACTACTACTAAATGTCGATTTCAAACCCTAAAATTACTTGAAGGATGAATCCAATTGTTAGCATCAAACAAAAGAATACGTCAATTGCACATCACGAAAAGTGTTGGAATTTGTAATTAAACACAATTTTGGATGTAAATCATTGACTCAACTAAGTTGTATTTGGGTTGGTCCACTCACTAAAAGGACAATCAACTAAATGAGTGAGAGTTCACTAACTAACCGACTGGATCATAAAGGGCCTAAATTCACAAGATTGTCTAAATATTTGGGACCGACTTGAATGATCAAAGCTTACATAATCAGCCATGTTTAAGGGGATTAGTTAAGCACTCAAGTTTAAATAAGTTAGCTCATATTTTAGTGCAACTTAGCTGTGATGACATGCAATATTGCACTCTATGCCATAAAACTATCTCTAGATGCCACGAAGTTCCCTTGAATATGTTGTTTACATTTTATTGCTTATAACTTTATACTATTAGAAATGCTCAAAATAAGATTACAATATCACATGCATATCATATGGAGAATTTGCTAAATGATGCACCATCATAACGTGCTCCACAACACAAGGATAGGGGCATGCAAGTGTAGTTGTACTAGCAATGGAGTAAATCAGGCCATAGGTCAAAGGTTCATACTAATTCAGAAAAGAAGAAGAAGAAAATTGAAGCAAGTTGAAAGATTATTGGAAATAAGTGATGGTTCATGTAACCCTTCATAAATGTTGTATGCTATTTTGTACAGCTAAAACTGCAATCGTATCAATTTCATATGCAAGTTGTTTTATCACATATGCAAGTCATTAGGGTTTATTTGCAACAAAGCTGTGAGGAACTGGCAAAAGAGCTGTGAAAAAAAAAGCAATAAACAGTCATTGTACTTCTACACTAGGCTATGAAACTAACACTATAGTAGACAAGCATTTGATACAATAAAATGTACACAGATCAGTGATTTTTTCAACCAAAAGTAAGCCTCTATCATTTTTGGAAAAATACAATGAGACAAAAACTACGAGAGTCGAGACATTATAAATCAGATTACCATTCACGGATTTAGGCTTTAGAGTTTAGCTCTTGATTTATAGGAATTGAGGCTTTATATCTAAGTTCTAAGGCTCAATTTGGGGTTAGGGTTTTATACTTTTGCCTTTAGGGTTTTTTTTGTTTTATTCATGTCAAAAACACGCTATTTCTAGGTCGAAACTTGCCCTGTAGCAGCTGAAACTTTTCAGAAAACGAAGAAACAGTTGGAAACTGATGGAAACATTTTAGGAAATCGCTGGAAACGGCAACAAATGGCCTGAAAACGTTTCTGAATTTTGGATATGACTTGGAAATGTTTCAGTGCTATTTCCAAGCCGTATCCCCTCCATATAAGTTTCCGAAATGGGGAACAATGTATCCCCTCCTCTTCCTAGACGTTTCTGATAATTTAGTCCATAAGTTTATTTTATTCAAATATACATGGATGTCCTTTCTTTTCATACTTGAGCCATGTTTATTTCTGAAAGGTGTTAATTCTATTGAATCGTGGGCACATATTTATTGATCAAGCACTCAATGAGATTTTTATCTTAATGCAAAATACACCTCTATCTCGAGACAAGTTTAAGATCCTAAGACCCTTTCCTTCTACTCTCCCAAACTTGAATCCAAGAACCTTTAGGGAAGCCACCCTTTGCCTTGAGAGCAGGTCTAAAACATTGGAAGATTTATGCTGGGGTGACAGTGGCATTTATTTTTTGAAGTTGCACTTGTAGCATTAATGGATTAGGACTTTGCCACTTAGGTGTGAAAACAAGCTATAACAGGGGGAAAACAAATAAAGAATGAAAAAAATCCAGTACTCAATAACAGCATACTTTGTGCTTGCCTCCAATGTTATTTCAAGACCATCATTCATAACCCTAATGAAACATAAATAACCTTTAATTAATATAATGTACTTTGCACAAACTGGACCTCTTTTGAGCATGCAAAACTTTCTCACCAAGAGAATATCTCTTACGAAGAAGAAAGGTAGATCACACATATACTACATCCAATAAATCATTTCAATAGTATCCACCTACCTCAGAGTCTGCAAAATATAAACAATCTTGATCAGCACTGAAATAAGATGAAGCAGGGCGGTATATTTGCGCTGTCTCAAATGGTCCATCCTCAAACCCTGGAGAGGAACCAATCTGCATCACAAGGAAGATTTCAATAAGAATTTTTTTGATTTTGGTCCAAGAATTTAAATCTTCCACACATAAATAAAATAAAACAATACATTAACCTGGATATGAAGATGGCTTAAAATTGTATTAAAATAGGAAGAAGCTTTAGGTAAGTCCAGATAGAAATCTCACTCTATTATATGGACATAAAATCAATGGCAATATGCCATATATAGGGTAGCCAGGGCCCAGTTACACCAATCTGTTAATGCAAAGTTGCAAATGCAACGTACTTTCTTGCTAGTTCACTTAGATGTTTTCAAGTCAGCCACAGCTCTGCAATACTATGCTGTAATTGACCACATCCTCAAAGTTCAACTGTGACAAAAAGATAGCATGCATTATAAGCATGCTATCAATGTGCCATTGTGCATTGACAATATGTTGCCTTCGCAATGAAACTATCAATTTATCTATGATGTGGCTGGAAACTCTTTTCATGATGAATAAGAACATTTAAAAGGCACGATGTAAAATTCTAATTGAAAACCATGTTGCAGTAATGGTAACCATTTAGCATAGCACAAGTTGAAGAGGAAGAATAAAATATAAAATTTAGGACTGAGCTTGTTGCATTTACTAGAGAGAGACCAAATAATGGCGCAGAAATGACATTCACTCCCAGCTTTTAGGAAACCCGTCCCCGAAGTTCTGACGTTCCAGGGAAATTTGGAACTTGCAGGGAACTTTCCCAATCCAATGGGAACCATTCCGGATGGTTGGGAACTTACTGGGAGCTTTTACCCTCTAAAATCGGGAACTTGGGGACTTCTTTTTGCACGTTTCCTTCATTGGGAACTTCCACGCATTCATGATCACCATGTTGGTTGTTAACAACATTCCCATTTCCTTGCGACCATACATATATATGGTTGACTCAAAAAAAAATCTCTAGAAAACTAAGTTGCAATAAAAGTCTTTTTCCTGCTACCTTGTCGAGTTGGTGCACTGATCTCTATTTAACGCTCATGCTGGAGTATTCACTCATCCCTACGCTGAATTGCAGTTATCGCTAATCAATAATAAATGTAAATCTATTTGACTTTTTATATATTATCAAACAAAAGAAAATAAATTTATTTATTTTACTATTTAGTTTATGAATAATAAGTAAACTTTTAACTAATTGGAAATGGTTTTAAATCTTAATTTAAAGCTAAATTCATATATTACATTTAAATAAAAAATATGATTTTATTTTATTATAATTTAAATTTGAATAATTATATACCTTTGCAAATACCTTGGCATAGAATGTTTTGTAAACATAAAATATTCTAATACATTTAAATCATAGTTGACACAAAAATAAAAACTTACTCTATACATATAGCCACAAATATAGCAACTATAACTTCTAAAAGTCCCCATTTTAAAAAGAGTCTACCTTATATAATCAATGACTTGGATCGTAATCTTGATTTTATTGCCATTTCCATCTGCTAAGAGGTTCTAGTTACAACCGTAATACAAGGGATAAGTTAAGTCATCCGATTTGTGTTAATGTTTCTTTTTTTCTCTATGTTTCTTCTCTTCTCATGTTTTTCTAATTATTTGTTTTATATTTTTTTAATATATATTATTGGTGTTGTTGCCGCCTTTCACACACCTACGGGAAACGTGCTAAAATTTGAAGGTTAGTGAAGTTTTAATACACATAATAAACATAAGTGCATGAACATGTAAATTCAGATTCAAAATAGTGCTGCTAATAAAAAAATTTCATCTCTTTCAACTCAACGCTCCGCTGGTCATTGCGTTAATTTTAACGCTCTGCTGGACACTGCGTTGAAGTTGAGATGTTTCACTTCAAATATCATGTACATAAAAAATAGATACAGTATTAGCAAATCATACCATTGTTGGATCCACTTTATACTCAGATATTTCTGAGTTTGATCTTGTCACCGAAGGGACAAGTCAAACTGGGTAAACCATATACGTACCTTGAGAGAGAGGGTTAAAGCAAACATAAACAGACCTCAGACTCTTAGTCAACAGAGAGATGTCAATCAAAAATAGAGGCTAGAGTAATTCAGTCATGCCCAAAACATTCATGCTAAGGACACACAATCACTTAGCACAAGAGACACTCAGTCATACTTAGCACAGTCAAAACTCTCTAACAGTCATGATGATAAATACACAGTCCACACTCAAGGAAAGGAACCCAGCACATAGAGGTAAAACCCATAAGGACTCACCCTGAGACAGACCGCAGGGACAGATCATGAGGTAAGTCCGTAATAAATCACACAGAGGTAAAACCCATAAGAACTCATGCTGAGACAAACCGTCAATACAAATCATGAAGGTAAACCCATAAGTTGTCACACAAAGATAAAGCCGTGAGGATAAGCCCATGAAGATAACAAGCAGAGAGCAGAGATCATGGTGGATAGACATCGCTGAAGAAAAACCCGTGAATAAAACAAGCACAGAGCAGAGATCACGGAGTAGAGGATAAACCCGTGAATAAGACAACCAGGACGTAGAGATCACGGTGGTGAGAATAAGCAGAGATCACGGTGAGATAACCAGCAGCAATCACGTGGAGATAACACGCGCGGGTAGAGGAGCAGCCGACAGGCGAAGAGAACACGCGAGGGTAGAGAAGCAGCCGGTAGATGGAGACACGCGCGGGTAGAGGTGCAGCCGGCATGTGGAGGCACGCGCGGAGGTCAAGCACGTGAAGGAGTCACGATGGTCAAGCAGAGATCGCAAAGATAATCCCATGAGTAAAACAGTTGCAGAGATCAAATCGAGCCCGTGAGTGAAAACGCAGAGGTGTAAGATAATCATTGTGCGAGAAACGTGAGGAAAGTCACGCTTTACATAAAGGTATAATTATTCTCTTTATATAGGTTAGGGTAGGTGAATAATACACCAAAAGTCAAACACTTAGATTAACTTAGGATAAAAATAAAGTGGTCCACAAATAATAAAAATCATATAATAACCATAAGGTAAAGTATCCAAGGTCCACATAAAACAAATAAAGCCAAAAGTAAAATGGTCAAGAAGTTAAGGTAAAAGGTCCAATGATTAATTAAATCATAAACAATAAGTGGTCCAATGGTCCTTTAGTACAACCATTAGGTAAATGTACTTAGGATAAAAATCCATAAGTCGCCATAATCAAAGTTACACCCAAATACGAGTGTCAGAACCAAGTAAGGTAAAGGACCAAGAGTCAACAAGGGGACCACAAACCACACAACCATAATATTTAGGGTGAACCAAACTTGTGGACAAGCATTCATCAAAAGGACCAAAGACTTTGAACTTTTCTCTCTCAAGGTACAATGTTTTATATATACTTTTGTCATCGTTGTATAAAGGGGAAGATTCAAACGGATGGTACAATCCTTTTGTCCTTAACACTGCTCCTAAGGGTTAGGCACTAGGGACATCGTCAAGGGGTGGCCAGTCCCTTGAGAATCAACCTAGCAATAACCGATTAGGAGAGGGGACATCATTCCATTCTTAATGAATGGCTTTCAGCCTTACGCTGAGTTTCAGTGTCACACTGAATCAGGTTGATCAATCCCTGGACCCTGACTGGGTCCTCCATTCTCTCGCAAAATGGTTCTCAGTACTAAGCTGAGTTTCAGTCTCACACTGAAAGTTGATCAACTACCTGCAGGACCTACTTGGACACTGTGTCCCTGGTTCAAGACCAAAATATATCTCTGCCTCTACCTGCAGGCTCTACTTGGACATCGTGTCCCTGGTTCCAAACCAGAATACCCTAGAGGCATATATGGGCCCTAGCCACATGCTAGGGGCTTTGCCATGGCATCAATCTGCTTGGTCCTAGACCAAGAACCCCAAGAGACTACTGGGGGCCCTAGGGTACCTTCTAGGGTCTTACTCTATCATAGTCAATTGACTAGGGTACCATCCTCTATGAGAATGGGTCTCGCAGCTGCACAAACTTTAACAAAACGTGGCAAAAATCTTCAAACCACTCGGTGTGTCCTTCAAGGCAAGTCTCGAGTCAAGGCTGTCACCTTGTTCTTGACTCCTCCGATTAGGCAAACTCCTAACGAAGCCAAGGGGGGTAGACCCTACAAGTTACTAAGGCTGGTTACTTAGATGATGATGGTATTAAATGACTAAGTTTTTTAGGAGTTTTGATTTAACAATTGTAAACAACAGATAACATGATGAGACAATCACAAATAAGCACGATACGACACCCAATCACGTATAGATAGAAAGAAATAAACAGTTGACCAGTGCCTTAAATGGAGCCGAAAATATTAAGAGTGCTTGCAACTATTGGAGTGAATGTTGTGCAATTGTATCTTGGTACGTTTTAAATTAATGTGAAAAATGAGTGAATTAAATTAGACAGGGGGGGACTCTAGATATACCTGGGGGGTACTTGGAGTATGTCCAAAAATAACAACCGCTAATGCTACCCGCAAGGAATGTGTGGGCTGGATGGAGTCTCTGAGACTATGTTCATTATACACCCGCTAGGATGAAACAGAGATCGACGCCTCGAGGTCACTGTCTAGTAGTTCCCACTTCCTTTGGGTATTTTGCCACCGTTTAGTCGAGGCGTTGGATTTTCGCCTGCGGTGGTTAATTGGGAAAGTGAATCCTAATTATTCTAGTCACTCGCGTTGCTTTTGATGCAGCTTGACTGATCGGACGAACCTCAGCCAAGTGCAGAGCAGACACACCGGAGTCTTGTAAATTTTAGTAAATTTTAAGAGCGTGTTCTTGTTAAAAAAAGACCCTCCAGGAATCTCTTTCGGTCTAAGTGGACCTCAATCGGGAAATCAAGGAGGGGTTAATTATACAGTTTGCTTGTGAAAAGTAACAACGAAAAAAGAAGCAAAAACACACACCACAGGTTTTCTAATTAATCCTACCACGATCCTCTTTCACCTTTCAGTTCAATCGGGGATTCGTGGGGTAAGTATTAGTATTACTTTGATTTCAAAAATGGAATAATGACAAATATGATCAAAGTATACAATCATGCACGACAAGACTAAGCTAGAGCAAAAAACAAGAAAAAGTGCAAAAAAGTGAAACGAACACGGATCCCCCCAGGGGGGATGGGGAATGGGCTCGAAAGAGCCTACTCAAAATGCTTCTTTATTATTAAAGGTTACAATATCAACAAACTAATTGCACTTTGATCCTTGTTATCTGGGATCCAAAGGCTTACAACAAGCTTACAACAAGCCTAATAAGGAAGCACAACAGTGGGGGAAGCCTTCGGGAAGCTCTGGTTCGCCCAAGAGTCGAAAAACAGGCGGAGTCTCCTTCTCTTTTTATTAAATCTGCTAAAAACCAGCAAGCTATAAAAATCAAATGTGCCCAAAAACAATTTAAAAGTGTTTTCGGTCACCACACTAATTACCGAAAAAAAGACTCAGTTAAAAATTGTTAAAAAGGAAAAGACTAAGTTAAAAATTGTTAAAAAGGAACAATTTAGTTTTGCAAAAAGGAACCAAGGAAAGCAAGCTTTCCTTGGGATCTTGGCTTGCCATTTCGGCAGCCAATATGATGTGCACTTTCTTGCAGAATTTAAATCTTTAAATAACAAAGAAAAAAAAAGAAACTACCTTATGAGCAAGCTGTAGATCTACGATTTAGCTACTTGCAAAAAGGAATTTCTTCACCTAGAACTATCTTTAAAATACGAAATTCTTTATGAAATTTCAGATCTAAGCAACAAGACTCTTAGGAACTAGATCTAACAATGTATAAGCAATTTTTAGAAGTAGATCTGATCATAAGAGGACGAACAAGTAATTGGAAGATTGATTTTAATAAAATGGAGGAAGAGAAGGGGGAAGGCCTGTTGCTGAATAGATCTGCAAGAGAAACTTGTTCGTGGAATGCAGAGGGGCAATGCCTCGACAAAAATGTCGGATGTACAATGGAGTCAAACTAGACCCATAGCTCGTCCAATTCTTGCCACCTGAAAGCTAAACACACAACCTTGCACAAAACCTTATGAGATCTGGATATGTATATGAAAAAAGAGACAAGTATTACATGCAAATAAGCTTATTAAACATGTATAATCTAGATCTTCAAACACATGCTATGAGATACAGAATAAACAAGTAATCTCACTTGCCCAACAACACTCCTATTGATTCAGCTGAATCATTCAAGCCAGAAAAGATTCACATGCAGAAATTGAGAGGAAGACCGGCAACATCAATAGCCGCAAGACAATGCTTATTCCACACACATGAGAGCATTTCACCATTTAGCCTCCAAAGCTTCTTTATTCCAACAATGAAAAGATTACAACAGTATTACAATAGCAAGCCGATTCTCTCCAACTTGAACTAACTTCAAGAAGGGAATGGCAGCCTCAATTTATAGCAAAAACAGGCCCATTGGCCCAAAGGGGGCACAAATCCTGACCAGGAGAGGAGCTAGAAGATGATCTGCAATGAACTGGGTGAGATCTGAAATGAATCAGGCAGTCTGGGTGTGCCACCTCTCACCTGAGGTGCCACCACACCACCTATCGGCTCACCCAACTCATCCAGAATGGACAACAAAGCACAATTCGCCCCATGAGGGAGAGAGACGCCCTCCAAACCCCAGTGAACTCACATAGGAGCTGAGAGGGACTGAAACTGATGCCTCGATCAAAGAAAAGTCCCAACAAAAATCAGGGAGGCCGATAGAAACTGATTTCAATCAAATCGGCTAAGAATCCACTGATTTAGGAACTTGCATTTGCTCCATTATTTAATTAATTTTTAATTAAATTAATTAATATTTGATTTTTTTGGATTTTCTTACCTGAGTGATGGAAAAGTCACTCAAAACTTAGGAAAAATAGGTTTATGGGTTTACCGGGTGCTCGGAGTTAGAAAATGAGCAACCCCATTACTGAAACTGACTTTTAACCCCACTTTTATTTCAAGACCAATTTTTCCATTTAGACTATTAAAAAAAGGCTAAGTTTTGTGGAAAAATTAAAATTAAAAATTAAAAACAAAACAAAACCTAGGGGACTTAGCACATGTTCATATGACTCGACCATAATGCCTAACATGTTTATACATTGACACACAGACTCTAATAACCTCAATAGGCCTAAATGTCAAGCCGACCACCCCAACTTTGGAGGTATTCAGTGAAAAACTCATAAATTATCAATAGTATATTCAACAACCAATAATAACCAAGGGAAAAAACACTTTGGGCTGATCGGATTGACAAATGAGTCCAGGAAACCGAGTCTTTTGGCACAAGCCCAGAAGAAGCTAGAAGATCAAGATTCAGAGATATGTCAACATCAGCAACAAGAAGAAAAACTCCAGCAAACGTTCATGCAAAGGTATGACGACATTAAAAAGACATGACGACATTAAAAAGACACAAGCTGGAAATTAAGAAAATCAATGACAAATTATCATGCAATACCGAAGAACTATTTCGACTAAGAATTCATAACAAGACATTACTTACGAAAATTAAGAAGCTGAAACATAGTCGAAAGACAGAATTTTCCAATGAAAACCTCGAACGCAGAATATTAGAAAAGGAGGAAGAAAACCTGCACATAAGAAATCTTAATCAAGAACTAGAGGAACAAATCGAGAAATTAAAAGAGGACAAAAAGTCGCAATATGACAGGTTCGAGAAGATTCAGAGTAATAGCAATCTACTGGAGAACAAAGTAGCGCAAATCTAGATGGAAGCGTTTAGACTTTCTGGAAAACAAATTCAAGTTGAGGAAGAAGAAATAAATATAAATTTAGTCTTCATCATAGTTCAAAAGGAAGTCAATCCAGCAGAAAAACAAACAACAAAAACTCCTTATCGACACCCCAATTATAAACGTCATTTTGATCAACAACAGGTTCAAATGAACATACACAGAAGAGTTATGCTGTCAGACAAGCAAGAACACCAAATCAACATGCTAAGCAACAAACGAGAAGTGCCAACCCACAAAGCGATCAACAAACAACTCCAATAAAGATAGATCTCGGATGGACGACTTCACAAACAATGCGACAATTTTTCTTGAGGAATTTGTAACTCATGTCGTTTCGTTTCATCAAGTCTCACAGCTACTAACACAAAGATCGAGAAGATGTCATTACAAACAAGAAATCAGACAATATCCTTGTCCTCTCTAAGGGTAATGCAATGTTATATAAAATATATATATAACATTATAATTATAATATAAAAATTAATATTAATTGTTAATAATACACAATAAATAATTAATTAAAAGTCAAGACTCATGTTTTTACATGAAAAGGTACAAAGGGGCTTATAAAAGTCCAAAACATTTGGAAATGTAAAATCATCTAATCTTTTATCAAATATATTTTTATTACATCCATACATGGATTATTTATTTTATTTGCACTGGAAGTATTTTTAGTAAACGAGTTTTTCTCGTTTCAGGGGAGTGATGGAAGAGCGTGACTAGACTGTGGTGGGAGTTGTTACCACCTAAGTTGTACTTGGTGGATTTTTCAAGTGAGTCCACAAGGTTTGAACAAGCACACTTGTTCATGACCAGAGTTCAGAAGTCCAACAAACTTTTTCTGGGAGTCTGTTCAAAAAGAAAATTGTAACACATGTCCATAACCCATTGGGCATTTTTAAAAAAAGGTTCTAGCATGATCAATTTTTATAAAAGGCTCGGCTTCCCAAACTTATGCATCAAGCCTACTAGCCCAGACTGTTTTTTCCCTCGGTAATTGGTATCACACAACTTGTAGATGTCCCTAAAGGTATCCCATCCAGGACGGTAGAGGTGATGGACAACTAAAGAGGTGACCCAAGAAGTGCAACGGCTCCCAATGCAAGTTGGGAGTCACGTCAACCGAGGCACTCTTCACTTTAGATTATGAAGAATCACAACGAAGGGGAAGACCCTATAACCAATCAAAGAAGATTAGCCGAAGCAAAGGTTCATGGGGAATGTGTAAATTGAGTTACAAAAACCAATGCAAGCTTCGGTGAGCCTAAGAGTTTAAGTGGGGTTGAACAGGCTTAAGCTATTAGGAATGTTTTAACCAATGAATGAGTTAGGCCACCTCGAAGGACCAAAGAGATAGATCTAACACGATGAAATACAAAGTAGGGCCCACTTCCTTAAAATAGGGAAATGATTCAAATGGGTCCCACAAGGTCAAATTAGGGGTGATGTGGTGCTAAGGGGTGTTTGATGATGTGGATCTATGGATCCAAAGTAAATTAGACACACCCACATATGGGATCTTAGCATATGACACAATCCCCAAGGAGTGCGAATTGACCCAAGGAGGCTAGTGCCTTTAGATGGAAGGGCAAATGGAGTCCAAATTATGCCAAATTGTAGATCGGGGTAGTTAAGGCAATTATCAAGGTGGGTTTTAAGTGGCATGCCCCAAGGTAGGTTAGATCTCCATAGATCTAAGTTTGAAAATGCATCACCCAATGCCCCAAGTGGGGCACAACCCTCAAAATGAGGAATGGGGCCCACAAGGCAAAAATCAAAGGAGTGAAGCACTAGGGGTAAGTTATCAAATGAGAGGAGTGCAAATCAAGCGGAATCTAACCTACCCAAGTGAGAGAACTAGCAAAACTCACCCAACCAAGGAGTGCAACCTCACCCAAGGAAGGCTAAATGCCTTGGTAAATGTGTCAAATGAAGCCCGATTGCCACCAAACTGTAGATCTGAATTGTCGTGGATGCTATAGAGGTGGGTTCTTTTTATTATTCCCAAAGACAAGCTAGATCCAAGTAGATCTAGAAAAAGGTGAAAAATGAGGGTTTTGATCAAATGACTGTTTTGAGATCTAAGTGAATAGATGGATAAGATAGAAGAATTTCATACCTCATGGAACATACCTGGAAGGTGAAAATGGAAGAGGCTTGTGACAAGGATTACTTCCCACAAAGATCAAATGCCAAACTTTGATGAGCCCTTCTTGCCAACGTTTTGCCCCCTTCAACCAAATCGATTTTCCTATTCCTGTCAATCAAGGACACAAAGATCAATCAATCAATCAAGAATAGAAAGAGATGCATACAAAGACATGAGAAACATGGATTGTTGGTACAAAAGACAAAACAACTCCCTGTCACCCAAAACGTCCTCTTGAAGCTTGAAGGGTAGGCCTCCCCACCAATTCACACCCCACCAAAACGTTTTCTTTGCCTGCAAAACAATGTTAGTTGAAGATAAAATCAAGATGGCCACCAATGTCTGTCAATGCAGAGGAAGAAGCATTTACAATCATCATAAGCATTCCAATTCCAAGATCCAAGATGCCCAAGAAAGTATTTTTATTCCAATAGCCTAGAGCCAAAAATCTCTAGATCCCCCCCCCCCCCTTAGAGTGAGAAGCTCCCTGTTCCACCCTGAGAGATCCCTGTTCCACCCTCCTGCAAGTCTCTGAAGAATCTCTGCAATCCAGTCATGTGACTAGATGCTCCACTGTCGATGTACCATATATTGCTCCCTGTGGTGCTTGCCATGCAAGCTATCAAGCAAAACTCCTCGTCGAAGTTCTTGTTGAACTCCTCCACCTCTACAGATCCATCCATCTGAGTGTTACTCTTCTTCTTACTGTCTGGGCACTGGGAGGTGAAGTGTCCCTGCTTGTGGCAAATAAAACAGTTGACCTTTGACACGTCAAGGTTCTTCTTACCATCCTTCTTCCTTTGTCTTACCCTTGCTCTTCCCTGTAAGGGCTAGAGCCTCCTCATCCACAATCTGTGGGGCACTACTGGATGAGGCTGATCCTTAAGCCATGTGGGTCTCCTCCTGCACAAAGTCATCCCATAGCCTCTGCCAATCAAGGAGCTGTTAAAGTTAGTGCAGCTGCGAGACCCATTCTCAGAGAATGGTTTCCTAGTCAGTTGACTAGGACAGAGTAAGACCCTAGAAGGTACCCTAGGGCCCCCAGTAGTCTCCTGGGGTTCTTGGTTTGGGACCAAGCAGGTTGATGCCATGGCAAAGCCCCTAGCATGTGGCTAGGGCCCCTATATGCCTCTAGGGTATTTTGGTCTGGGACCAAGGATGTGATGTC
>LPNX010381050.1:19480-114512 GCA_001517045.1 Pseudotsuga menziesii
GATTAGGGTCCAAGGATTGATCAACTTGATTCAGTGTGAGACTGAAACTCAGCCTAAGGTTGAAAGCCATTCATTAAGAATGGAATATAATGATGTCCCCTCTCCTAATCGTTTATTGCTAGGTTGATTCTCAAGGGACTGGCCACCCCTTGATGATGTCCCTAGTACCTAACCTTTAGGAGCAGTGTCAAGGACAAAAGGATTGTACCGTTCGTTTGGATCTTTCCCCTTATACAGTGATGACAAAATATATAGAACTATGTACCTTGAGAGAGAGAAAAGTTTTTGGTCTTGTTGGTCCTATTTGATTGCTTGGTTCACTTTGATCTTGTGGTTGTTGACTCATGGTTCTATTCTTACTTGGTCCTAGCACTCTCACCTGTGTGCACCTTTGATTATGATGACTCTGACTTTATGGAGTGTATTTACCTAATTGGTTATTATAGACCATTGAACCTAGTATTGTTATGGTTACCTTATGTTTTGTTAAAAATACCATTTAACTCATTTATGGTTAACCCACTTATGATTTTGGACTATTCACTTTATGTTGGACCTTTAGATTTTTTTATTTTATGACTTTATTATAAATTATTAATAAAATCATTTATGATTTATTAATAATAAAAAATAAAATAAATAAAAAAACCCTTTTACCTTTTGTTGTTTTATCTAATGTGTTTGAGACACTTTGACTTTCTATTTTTTATTGGGGCCACTTTATGTTACCCTAAGTTATCTTACGATTATTTGTGGACCATCTCTTGTATATCTTTGGACCTTGTAAACATTATAAAATAAGGCCCGTTCATCTACATTAAGAATACACCTTAGCTTTTCATTTTTTTATGATCGGTCAAGCTCTGCGATTTGTTTTACGGCTATCCCTGCGATTTGATTTTACTGCTGTCCATGTGATTTATTTTTTGTCGGCTGCATGCGATCTGCTGTCCACGTGATTTATTTTTGCCGGCTGCCTGCGATCTGCTGTCCACGTGATTTCTTTTTTGTCGGCTGCCTGCGATCTGCTGTCCACGAGATTTGTTTTTTTTTACTGCTGTCTGCATGATCGGTTTTTCTCCACGCTGCCTGGCTCACGGTTGTTCTCCACTACTGCCTGGCTCACAGTTTTCTCCACGTTGCCTGGCTCACGGTTGTTCTCCACTGCTGCCTGGCTCACCGTTGTTCTCCACTGCTGCCTGGCTCACGGTTTTTCTCCACGCTGCCTGGCTCACGGTTTTCTCCACGGGCTTGATTTTTTATTGTTGTTCCTTCACACCCTGGCTCACGTTTTTCTCCACACGCTTGGATTTTTTTTATTGTTGGCTTGTCTTCGTGGGATCACTCTGCCTGGTCTTCACCGATCTGCCTGGATTACCTGGTCTGGGCTGCGGCAGTCTGCAGATCTTACCTTTGTGTTATTCTGCATGGGATTTACTGCGATCTATTCTCTGCACAGGCTGAGTCTTTTTGTTTGATCCACCCTGACTGGTTTCGGGAATTTGTTCACCGTGAATCTATTGATAGAGTGCTTGACTACAAATCTTTCACTCTGAGTGCATCTGTGTGATTCTTCTTGACTGCACTGCTAATTTGATTGAAGAAACTAAGGTCTGTTTACTCCCTCTCTCTCTCAAGGTACGTATATGGTTCAACCAGTTTGACTTGTCCTTTCAGTGACAAGATCAAACTCAGATCTATCTGAGTATAAGGCGGATCCAACAATGGTTAAGATTCTTTATCTTCTTGAGAATTAGCTTACTGCACATGTTATTTATTATTTTTCTGTACATGACAATTAATGAAACATTTCAATGATCAACTTTAACACAGTGACCAGCAGAGCGTTAAGTTAATGCAGTGACCAGCAGAGCGTTAAAGTTGAAAGAAATGAAACTTATGTTGTTACGTTTTATTACAGTTTGAATTTTATCTCAGTTCTTTATATGTTCATGCATTGAATTTTATTACTGATACTAAAACTCTTCTAACCTGCAAAATCTATCATGGTATCAAAGCTTAGGGTGTAGCTAACTCTGGTTTGCAGTCAACAGAAACTACAACGATCCTAAGACAAGGTCTATACTTCATAGAAGCTTACCTTTCAAGTTGACAATTAAAGGTTAAGATGACTACTCCTTCAGTAAAATCAGAAGATAGGCTTGAGGGAGCCTCCAACTTCAATGCATGGAAAGCTAGGGTTCTAAATACCCTAGAAGAAAGCGATCTAGATGATTTGGTTACTAGAGTTGTTGAAGAACCTACTACAGCCCAAGGCAGGGCAGCGTTCAAAAAGAAGCAAGCCAAGGCAAAGCAAGTTATCTTTGACTCAGTTAAAGATAACTTGATGGCTGTATTAGCTCCATTAAGGACATCCAAAGAATGCTTCGATGCTCTAGCTAACCTCTATGAGAAGAAAGCTCCTACTCAGAGAAGAGTCTTGAAGAAACAACTCAGATCAGTTAGAATGGAGAAAGACAAGAAGGTTGCTACTTTCTTTTCTAGGATTGCTCAGATAAGAGACCAACTCTTGGCCATTGGAGATAAGGTAGAAGACGATGATCTTGTGCAGACAGTGTTCGATGGCCTCCCTACAACGTGGGAGACATTCTTGGCTTTAGTAAATGGACGAGGGGATCAACCCAACTTTGAAAGATTGTGGCATGACCACTTAAATGAAGAAAGCAGGATCCAAAGCAAATTCATGCCCCCACCAGAAAATAAGCCAGCCCTATTTGTCAAAACAAAGAAAGGAAAGAATCCCCTACCACACAAGGACAATAGTCAGGAACCTCGAGGTAAGCATTCCTTTAAATCAAGAGTTAAGTGTTATAATTGTGGTAAGCCTGGTCATTATGCAAGGGAGTGTAGAAAGCCGTCTAACAAAAATTGGCACAGAAAGAAACAACATGTTTCAATTGCTACAGAAGAAGAGCAACCTCAACAAAAGAGGTCTAAGGTTGAAACCAAGAATACAAGTCAAGGAAAAGAATATTACTTGGCCTCAACACTTTCAAGTCCCACCTTCAACTCTTCAAATTCTTGGTGGATAGACAGTGGAGCCTCTAAGCATATGACTGGATTTAAGGAGACCTTGGCATCCGTAAAGGTCAAGCAGTTCCACAAGAAAGTGGAACTCGGAGATGGAAGTACCTTTGACATTAAAGGGGTTGGTTCAACCAAGATACAGCTTGATTCAGGTACGTTGATTAATGTTGAAGAAATTTTATATGTTCCTAGTCTAAAGAAGAATGTTATTTCAGTAACAGTTTTAGAAGACAAAGGGTACTCTGTAACTTTCTCAGAAGGAAAAGTTTTGATATGGTCCAAACGTAGAAGTATAAACTCAGCCATTGTGATTGGAGTTCGTGAAGGTGACCTCTATAAGGTCCCAGGACATGCCATTGAAACTCTGTACCCTAGTCAAGCTTCAGAGATCAAGAGGGAGACATCTGTACTCTCTAGTCCCCAACCAAGTAGGGTTGTGGAAGATGAAAGAGTGATCTTCCATCAGTCCTCCAGTGACTCAAAGATAGGATCTTATAAGACTTCTCGCTTAGAGAAGCAAAGGGAGAAGGCCAAGAAGCCTACATTCGATCTCTTTAAGAAGCCTATTGAAAAGCTTTAAGATTGCCCCAGTGAGAGCCATGTCACTGATTCGGTTTACTCCTATTATGAGGAGTCAGTCCAACAACAGTTTTGGAAATTTGATTTGCGGAATATAATTCTCGGCCATCAAGGGAAGTCAACTATAACTTCCAATAAGATC
The DNA here is from genome assembly GCA_001517045.1 of Pseudotsuga menziesii. Classification (NCBI taxonomy): domain Eukaryota; kingdom Viridiplantae; phylum Streptophyta; class Pinopsida; order Pinales; family Pinaceae; genus Pseudotsuga; species Pseudotsuga menziesii. The sequence goes on from LPNX010381050.1 coordinate 23,250, forward strand.
TATGAGATCTTGTTTCATGCTAAGATGGAGAGTTGTTTGAGGTTCTCAAGAGACCCTGAAATTGATGACAGTTTGAAAGACATCGAGATGAGTTATCACAACGTAAAGATACATTATCTTATCGATGTGCTGAGAATGTCCCTCTTGCTGAGAGGGAGTGTTAAAGTTAGTGCAGCTGCGAGACCCATTCTCAGAGAATGGTTTCCTAGTCAGTTGACTAGGACAGAGTAAGACCCTAGAAGGTACCCTAGGGCCCCCAGTAGTCTCTTGGGGTTCTTGGTCTGGGACCAAGCAGGTTGATGCCATGGCAAAGCCCCTAGCATGTGGCTAGGGCCCCTATATGCCTCTAGGGTATTTTGTTCTGGGACCAAGGATGTGATGACCAAGTAGAGCCTGCAGGTGGAGGCAGAGATATATTCTGGTATAGGACCAGGGACACGATGTCCAAGTAGGTACCGCAGGTAGTTGATCAATTTTCAGTGTGAGACTGAAACTCAGCTTAGTACTAAGAACCATTCTGCGAGAGAATGGAGGACCCGGTTAGGGTCCAAGGATTGATCAACTTGATTCAGTGTGAGACTGAAACTCAGCCTAAGGCTGAAAGCCATTCATTAAGAATGGAATATAATGATGTCCCCTCTCCTAATCGTTTATTGCTAGGTTGATTCTCAAGGGACTGGCCACCCCTTGACGATGTCCCTAGTACCTAACCTTTAGGAGCAGTGTCAAGGACAAAAGGATTGTACCATCCGTTTGGATCTTTCCCCTTATATAGTGATGACAAAATATATAAAACTATGTACCTTGAGAGAGAAAAGTTTTTGGTCTCGTTGGTCCTATTTGATTGCTTGGTTCACTTTGATCTTGTGGTTGTTGACTCATGGTTCTATTCTTACTTGGTCCTAGCACTCTCACCTGTGTGCACCTTTGATTATGATGACTCTGACTTTATGGAGTGTATTTACCTAATTGGTTATTATAGACCATTGAACCTAGTATTGTTATGGTTACCTTATGTTTTGTTAAAAATACCATTTAACTCATTTATGGTTAACCCACTTATGATTTTGGACTATTCACTTTATGTTGGACCTTTAGATTTTTTTATTTTATGACTTTATTATAAATTATTAATAAAATCATTTATGATTTATTAATAATAAAAAATAAAAAACCCTTTTACCTTTTGTTGTTTTATCTAATGTGTTTGAGACACTTTGACTTTCTATTTTTTATTGGGGCCACTTTATGTTACCCTAAGTTATCTTACGATTATTTGTGGACCATCTCTTGTATATCTTTAGACCTTGTAAACATTATAAAATAAGGCCCGTTCATCTACATTAAGAATACACCTTAGCTTTTCATTTTTTTTATGATCGGTCAAGCTCTGCGATTTGTTTTACGGCTATCCCTGCGATTTGATTTTACTGTTGTCCACGTGATTTATTTTTTGTCGGCTGCCTGCGATCTGCTGTCCACGTGATTTATTTTTTCCGTCTGCCTGCGATCTGCTGTCCACGTGATTTATTTTTTGCCGGCTGCCTGCAATCTGCTGTCCACGAGATTTGTTTTCTTTTTACTGTTGGCTGCCTGCGATCTGTTGTCTGCATGATCGGTTTTTCTCCATGCTCCCTGGCTCACGGTTATTCTCCACTGCTGCCTGGCTCACGGTTTTCTCCACGCTGCCTAGCTCACGGTTGTTCTCCACTGCTGCCTGGCTCACGGTTTTTCTCCACGTTGCCTGGCTCACAGTTTTCTCCACTGCCTCCACGGGCTTGATTTTTTATTGTTGTTCCTTCACGCCCTGGCTCACGTTTTTCTCCACAGGCTTGGATTTTTTTGATTGTTGGCTTGTCTTCGTGGGATCACTCTGCCTGGTCTGCACCGATCTGCCTGGATTACTTGGTCTGGGCTGCGGCAGTCTGCAGATCTTACCTTTGTGTTATTCTGCATGGGATTTACTGCGATCTATTCTCTGCACAGGCTGAGTCTTTTTGTTTGATCCACCCTGACTGGTTTCGGGAATTTGTTCACCATGAATCTATTGATAGAGTGCTTGACTACAAATCTTTCACTCTGAGTGCATCTGTGTGATTCTTCTTGACTGCACTGCTAATTTGATTGAAGAAACTAAGGTCTGTTTACTCCCTCTCTCTCTCAAGGTACGTATATGGTTCAACCAGTTTGACTTGTCCTTTCAGTGACAAGATCAAACTCAGATCTATCTGAGTATAAGGCGGATCCAACAATGGTTAAGATTCTTTATCTTCTTGAGAATTAGCTTATTGCACATGTTATTTATTATTTTTCTGTACATGACAATTAATGAAACATTTCAATGATCAACTTTAACACAGTGACCAGCAGAGCGTTAAGTTAACGCAGTGACCAGCAGAGCGTTAAAGTTGAAAGAAATGAAACTTATGTTGTTACGTTTTATTACAGTTTGAATTTTATCTCAATTCTTTATATGTTCATGCATTGAATTTTATTACTGATACTAAAACTCTTCTAACCTGCAAAATCTATCAGGAGCTTCACCCGAGCCACAACACCTTTGACAAAGGTGTCCCATGGCTTAGAGAAGCCATTGAGGGGTATCTGAACTAGCTCCTCATCCTCAATCTTAGAGCCACCAGCTCATCCCTGACCTATGTTGTGCATCCTCTTTTGCAACACCATCTTTCGGTTCTCGTTCTTTCTCTGGTACAAACTTTCCAAAGCCTTACACATCTCTAATGCAGTGTTCTTCTTGGAAAGGTGAGGGACTATGTGGTCCTTCACCCCATCCAAGATGATCAACATGGCTCTGGAATCAATCTTCTTCCAAGCTGATAAATCTGTTGGATCTATAAGTGCAACCTTCGTGGAGTCAATGTGCTCCTCTGCATCACTGACGTCCAAGATCTTTGTGATGCTTTCTTTCCATGTAGGAAAGTTCTGAGCACCCTGGAGTCTATCCTCAACTCTCAAGTGCATGGCCATACTGAAGTGTACCTGTCAAACACTAGATCTGGAATCTAAGTTTGTGTTTTGAAATAGATATGCCCCCGATCTATCACTGCTACTACAAATCTCTTAGCTTTAGCTCACCAGAGCTCTAATACCATGTAAATTTTCCTTTAAAGCACAACTAGGGCTAAAATAGTATATTTAAATTTAACTGAAATAACCACACATGAACTTCTTTACAATATGCAGCGGAATATAAAACTGGGAACCATTTACAACAGCAATCACATCAATAGAAACGACACAATCTTTTTGGGTAGAAACCCCCGGACAAAACCCAAGATGGGAAAACCGGTGCAGCAGTATGAGAGGATATTTTTATTAAGAAAATACAGAGCTTTTACAATATCAGAAAATCGATTTATTCCCTAGATGGCAAAATCGAAACACCCAAAATCACTGAGAAAAACCTGTGAGATGGCACGGTTCCAAAGGCATCTTGTTGTTGTACAACCTGTTGCTGTACGGTGTACCTCCGCCAAAGTCTCATGTCTCTCTCCTCTGCAATTTAGGGTTGTCTTTTGGAGTTGGAACTCCTCCGCCTTCTTCGCCAAGATTTTCTCTCTCACATTTCTTCCTCCTTCTCTATCGAAATGCAATTGTGTCCTCTCCACCAATTGACCTTTCTTTTATAAATTTAGGTAAAGCGAAAACCCTAATTTCACTTTCACTTTAACTAGTGTTTCACTAAAGTTAATTCAAATCACTTTAATTTATTTTCCAAAGTAAACTTAGAAAAAGTAAATTAAATACAACTAGTTTCCTAATTTAAATCTTCTGCATGCAAGAACACATGCATGCAGGAAGACCTTCCTTGTTGCTACTAGTTTAACACTCTCTCTCAATGAGGAAGGGATTCAGTAGCAACCCCAACTTATCCCTGAACTTCACAAAACTCTGTCTGCAGAGTGCCTTGGTGAAAATGTCCGCCACCTACTCATCTGTCTGTATGTACTCCAACCAGATGGTTGCTCTCTGAACACAATCTCTCAAGAAGTGGTACCTGATGTGTATGTGTTTGCTCCGGTCATGGAACACTGGATTCTCAAATAGCCTGATGCCACTCTGATTGTCACAGTGAAATATTGTAGCCTCTAGCTCACACTAGAACAACCCTGAAAGTAACTTTCTCAGCCACATACCCTCACAAGCAGCCATGTTGGATGCCATGTACTCAGCCTCTGTTGATCTCAATGCCACTGACTTCTGCTTCCTGCTGAGCCAAGAGACAACCCCTGACCCAATGCTGAAACAACAACTTGAAGTACTCTTCCGGTCCTCTACACACCCTGCCCAGTCAACATCTATGAAACATGCTAACTGTACACTCCCCCTACACTCATAAACCAATCCATACTCCATTGTACCTCTAATGTAGCGAAGTATGTGCTTCCCAGTTGTCCAATGCACTTTCCGAGAGTCCACCATGAACTGAGTCAAAGAGCTGACTGCAAAGCTAAAGTCTAGACGTGTGTTGACCAGATACATAAGTGATCCGATAAGCTAACGATACAAGGTAGGATCAAATCCGTCTGACCCTGATGCATCAATCTTCCTCCAGTTGGAAACTAGAGGTATGGCCATAGGCTTGCAGTCCTCCATCCTGAATCTCTTCAAGATCTCTACTGCATACTTCCCCTGTCCAATGAAGAAGCATCTATCTCTCTGCCAAACCTCCAACCCCAGAAAGTAATGCATCAGACCAAGGTCTTTCATCTCAAACTCCACTGCAAGGTTGGACTTACAATCTCCAATTAGCCTCTCATCTCTTATAAGAAAGAGATCATCCACATATAAGACCAGTATGAGAGGCACCTCACCTGTCGAGAAGTACAGGTTGTGGTCAACCTCACTTCGCTGAAATACCATCTCCCATAGATAGTTGTCTATCCTTGAGTACCATGCTCGAGGTGCATGCTTGAGCCCATAAAGAGCTCTATGCAACCTGCATAAATGCGTCTCCCTGTCCTCCACATCAAACCCCTCTGGCTGCTCAATATATACCTCCTCCTCTATCACTCCGTTGAGGAAGGCAGTCTTGACATCCATCTGATGGACTCGCCAACCCATCTCTGCTGCTAAAGAAATAATGGCCTGAATAGAAGAATACTTGGCAATAGGGGCGAAGGTCTCCTTATAGTCAATACCCTCCTTCTGTGAAAACCCCTTAGCCACGAAGCATTCCTTGTACTTCTCCACGCTTTCGTTTGTTGCATGCTTCACCTTGTAGATCCATCTAAATCCCACCACCTTTTTCCCCTCAAGCCTTGGCACAACCTCCCATACCTGGTTTTTTATGATGGAGTCATACTCCTCAACCATAGGAATGCAAAGATCAAGTTGATTTGGTTTCCTAGGAAGGTTTAAAAGTTTCTTAACTTGGGTTTCAAAGACATTCAGTGCTAAGTGACTAGAACCTAAACTAAAAGAGGGTTTTATACTTTGTTTAGTGATGACAAATGGAATAGAAAGAAAACAAAGGGAAAAGGATTTGGTATTACCCGAATTCAAGAGATGCCAAGCTATGTTGATGATCTTCACACATCCATGAAAATAGCGAAGAATTCCCACACTTTAACTTGCCCTTCAAACTCCACAAAATGCGCCCCTCTCAAACAACATCAAGTGTATAAGCATCAAATGAAATCGATGACAAGAGAGACAAGAAAGACTAGGAACAACGCTTGCTCAAATGATAAGCAAAATTGAACATGAAAAAAACCCTTTTGTCAAATCGATCCACGGAGGAAGAGAAGGTCAATTTCAACCAAGTTGTTATCTCACTAAATTGATCTTGTTCCTGCATACAATCGTTAAGATAAGAAATGGCAAAACGTGGGAGATAGATCACCAATACAACAGCTAGATAAATACAACATGAACTTTAAACTTTAAACATCCACAAATGAAATCCACAACTAGAGCCCAAATCAAATTTCTTCTCTATTATGAATCAAGAGCCAAAAGTCCCTTTACAATGAGTAAGATCTCTCTTATATAAAGATCCAAATGCAAGATCCCTAGGATCCTTATGAGGACAGCTAGGATCAAACCATAACCAACTTAATCAACGGTGGAGAGAGTCTCAATAAAACTACATCGGGCTATATAAAAGAGGGGGTTGATCTCCCTAATGCGCCCAGTGTAGCCATATGATATACAACATAACATAAGAATGTGAGATGGGGGGTCACCTAGGGGTGTAAGTCTCCCTAAGGCCCCTCCAAGTACAATGATAAAATAACTTAATGTGATAACCAAGTGATCCCATCACCAAGTGCGCCCCCATGGGGAGGTCGTCCTCCCTAGGTGAGGAATAAAATAAGTGTGCTCCCCAAGAGTGATATAAACATGAAGTGTGGTGCTTAGAGCATCAATATAACATAAGATATCATGTCCAAGTCATTTTGTTCCCTATAGAAGCCAAATCGATTTCCTAGTTAGAGCCATGGTCATTTTTTATACATTAAAAATCCTGATATATACTGCTGGAAGATAAATCTGCTCATAACTCGTTTTCCTTTGCTCAAAGCATAAATCTGAGTGTACTAATGAAATCAGAGACTTCAAATCCACTAAGAGTGACTACTAGCGCCCCATGGATCCATCAATATAGCAAGCTATAAGACGGTCCATCTCCAACATTAAAATATAGCCAAAAATAATCATAATAAATAAAAATATCGTCAATTATGGCCAATAGTCACCAAATGAAGTATGGAATGATGTAATGGATGTCCATGGGTACCGGAGACACAATCTCGAACTACTGTAGCCAAATCCCCTGCGGATCCAATATGTTGACTGAGCCAAACTAGGTTGACCAAGTCAAAACAGGTCAAACTGATAGCCAAACTGAGAACTGAATGATCCTGCATGTGCAAGGGGTGAAAGGTGCTATCTTACTCATATTAATAGCCAACTCAAGCATTAAAAACATGGTACAATGGTGATCACTACAATCAAAACACAGAATAGACTTATAATGGAACAATTTCATAGTCTTTCATGAAGTTTCTACTATATACTCACTTACCAAATACATCATTCCTTATTGCGTTGGGTGAAGTGAATACAACAAGGGTTAGGTTTAATGATTTGTTGACTTACTGGATAGACTTGATATTCTCTCAGATGATAGGGGAAAATGGAAGCTACAGTGACATATACTAGACAGAGGAGACTAGGGAGGGAAGTATCTCAGAAATGGTTACAGTGCTTAGAAAATCTCTAGTAGGTTCTAGCAAGCATCCTTTATGATATTCAATTAAGAGAACTTTGCAACATTTCACATTCAACATTTATATAGCAGTCTTCCCTTCACTAGCCAGCCTCCAAGGGAAGGTGCCCTAAATAGCCTTGCAGGCCTCAGATAGTGACTCAGTCTAACCTCCATTGCCCACCACCATCCATAAATGCGATGGAGTTACCACCTAGTTTCCCTGTAGAGGCAAATGGCCTTACATCATACAAAGGATGAGTGTTCATCCCTTGGCCATTGGCTGGATACAGAAAAACTTATTTGATTTTATTTCACTTAGGCCTAGTGTCTAAAAACACAACTAATCACAGCTGGCCTTTGCAGTCATTTTAATATAGCATTTGTTCCACATCTGCATTTTGGGGAGTACTTGCTTAGAAGTCTAAAGTAGACGACCCAGTGGACAACACAATCCTAACTGCACCTCAACATCAGGGGTAACTAGCAAGAAGCAGATCAACAGGTCTAACTGTGCAGCCACACACTCTAGATCCAAGACACAAGTAAACATGGAGTCTATCCAGCAAAGAGTTCAAGGTGCGGGGGACTCTTCAAGATCATAAGTCTCATCCAAGTCAAGGGTTGAAAACTACAACATGGAACAAACAGATGGGTGAAGGAAAAATGAAGGCGGAGCCACACAAGACCGGGAATGATCAATTTTGTACAAAGTCAGTTAGACAAGTGAGCATATAACAGAGTCTTAACATTAGGACTACTTAACTGTTCACAACCATCAGTCCAAAAGAAGCCAATATATGTATATATATGTTAGGAGGGCAAGGGGACCTTTTATGCTCATTGTTTTCATCCGTTGCTCTTCTGAAACCTGGGTTTTAGCTTTCTTTATATGTTACTTTACTTTTTATTTTTTTCTAACGGTTACATATATTTATTATCTGCATAATTATTTATTTACTTTAGAGTAGCATCATGATCAGCCCCAACTGACAACCACTATAAACATTCCGGGATAAAAATGCACCTATCAGGCTTGTAAATCATCAAGGAACATCAACATAGTATTTGCAAAAATGGAAGCCTCCTGAACCATACCAGAAACGGTGGTGTTTCTAGGAACATAGCCACTAATCCTCAAAGTTCCAGGTAAAACAATTATAGTCTTGAAATGCTACAAACAAAATAGATCAGGCTGAAGACAAGCAAGTAATTTGTATTTCAATAAATATCTGTATATCCAAGTGGAAATCCATTTCAGTAATTACTTTGATCCTCAGACGATGTGCAAAAAATTATAGCATTAAGGTAATAAGAGTTTAAGCATGAAAAGGATGTGTATTGATTGTTTAATGATATCACAAGCAATCAAATATGTGCATCATCATTTTTAAAGATCAAACTGATAACATTAATTTAAAATGGAATTTACATCATGAGCACACAGTGCATAACATTTCAGAATCATTATGCAATTAAAACTACTCCCATTTCTGTGGATTGAAACATTAGAAATGTAAAGACATCCAGGAAAGATCTTAAAACTCACACAATCTAAAACCCTTCCACTTTCATTCACCACAATGATGCGATGATGATTAGTGTCAGAAACAAATATGCGGTGCCCATCTTCATCTGCAGAAACAGAACCTGAAAATATGCCTTTAATTAATTCTTAGCTTAGATGACCAATTGAAATTTCAACTCCTGTAAATTAGTAAACAAAACAATTAACATTCATACACTCTTCAGCTTTTGGGGCATTATAGAACATAACAAATTCAAGGATAAGCAAGCAAAGGATAAAAACAGTAGTCTAAGAAAATAAGATGGATACAGGAACAGCACTGTATTATATAGAAGGGATATCCTCCACCATAAATGTATTCAAGATCAAGAAAAACAAGTGGCAAAAGCTTGGGATATCAGTTCAAGCAATGCATCAATACCAAACAACTACATCTTCCAGAAATGAGACTGTTCAGACTTCAAACTAAGATATGAATAAATAACAGAAGCATGTGTTTCAATCTAAGTTACCAAGATACGGATACGGATTCGGATCTGGATACAGATTCGCTAGATTTTTTAAAACCCAGGATCCGGATACGGCGGGGAAACGGAAAGTACAAACAAATATAAAAATATTTTTATCATAAATCAAAAAATAGAATGAAGAAACAAAACTATTTAGGAAACACAAGAGTAGAACTTTAAGTTATTGCCAAAAAAGAGAGTTCATGTATCATAACTGATAATTTGATAAGTTGTGATATTGATAATTTTAAAAACCATTTCAGCATGAACTTGAAGTAGGTCATAATTGTGTCATAAAAACCACATCCACATGTCCCTATCAGCAGGGAATAAAGTGGTTTTCTTGAACGCTATGGCAAGAGTACAGAACAATGTAGGTGAAGTGAACAACAACATAGTACATAAAAATAGATCAGCCCTTGACAGCAGACCTTGACCATAAAGATATATCAAATAAAAACATTGAAAGCAGACCTTGATATTGATATATCAGAGTTCAAGAGCATATCTTGACATAAGGATAGATCAGACCTTGACCAGGAATGGGGTTTACGCTTTTAGCCATTAGGTGATTAGGGTTTTTTTAGTTTTTCATTAAAAAATAATATTTTGGGGGGGATCAATGGGTCATAGAAGCACTGGAAGTTTCAGGATCCATTTGAAAATTTCAGGAATTGTTTGATTTTTCCCAGGATCCGTTTGAAAATTACAGGATTTTTTTTATTTTTCACAGGATCCGTTTCATGGGACCAGGATACGTTTCTTTCTGCAGGGGGGGGATACGTTTCCATGGTGGATCCGAGGCGGATACGATCCGGATACGTATCGGATCCGCGGATCCTACACACTGGGGTGGTAGATCCGGGAACACAGGTTTCAATATAAGTTAATAACATCTACTTTATCTAAAGTTCTAATATATGTATAGAGACGTTTATGTGACAGTTCCAAGATATTGGCATCATTATTGCCAACATGCAAGCACATGTCTTTATGTCATAAATTGTATCTAGAGTTTTGCAAATGGCATTGGGCTTCATCTTTGCACTAAGAATGTAAGCTACTTCTTACAGTAGTCATCTCAATTATGGATATAAAAATACAAGAGGAAATAGATTTTAAACCACTTTCAAGCACAGCACACATGATGCAAAGAAAATGAAATGAAACCTAACTTCATCTCCATCATCTAGCACAAGATATTAGTTTTAAGAACAAATTACACCTGAAGTAGATGGCGTGATATTATTTTTTCAACAATAATACAGGATAAATTGCTTCAGTATATTCATAATGCATTTCATATTAATCGGAGAAGAAAAAGCGCATAGAGGGAAACTAAACAATTATTTAATTAATTCAAATTAGGACATGCTGGGTATGCTAAAAGAATTTAATTAATAACTAGGCTTCAATACAAAAGAGAGTGCATACCTGGAAATGATAGCAACAACTCTTTCCATAAATCACAAACAAGAGGCTCTTTCACAGACTCAAAAATGTTGTCTGCCAAACCCAACTCTACACTAGAATCCACTGTTGGTAGCTGGACGCCATTTTCAGAAGAATATTTTCTTTCATATGCATCAATGGCTGTAAATTAGCAATATGTCAGAAATATGTATGTCAATAAATCAACAAAAGTTGACTTATGTCAAAAGCATGAATGACTTCTACGTAGCTTCCTAAACTAATACCAACATCCATAGGGTAGGTCCTGCCCTTTCTTATAGCACACAGCAGTGAACTAATGAGCTATAGCCTATTAGCATTCACTTGTGTCTTTTAGAGTAGGCCATTTAGAGCATCACCTAGATAATTGGGACGATGCCGTGATGCACACCATGGCCAATATGGACTTCACAACCAACAGAAAGAACACAAGTACAAAAGGAATGTGGCATCAGCAACTCAAAATCAAAACAAAACAAAATGAAAAAATAATAGGCAAGAACAAGATGTATGATTTTTCAACTTTCGAAAATATTGCATTCTTGGCTTCTCCAAAGTACAGTCAATAGTTTGCATGCAATGACGATATATTCATATTATCATATGATAGTGCAAGCTTTCATTTATTATTATTTTGTTGCCTTGTGGCTTATATTTGACAAGCAATGATCTATTTCTTGCGATGATCAGATGGCAGCAATTGGTTCTCTGTAACTGCCATCATAATTGGTTACTATATGACTAATTTTCTCCTCTAATTATCAAATGAAGAAAATTTACTATCAATCTATGTCATCTAGGTCAACATGCAATTTATAAGGCCTTTGATTGCAATTGCAGTAATAAAAGATATAATGAACCATACAAAAATGTGCACGTAATACAACATCTAGCAAAAACTTGCCACCATATTCCTTTACCATATTTTAGCTTAAACCTATGTTGCACATGGACACCTCCCTGCCTAAAAAAACCCTCATACCCAACATTTTGGAGTTCCAAGGGCCTAGGAATGCCTCGAAAACATTTTGAAATGGTTGGGGTCATCAGTGGGAACTTGGGGAGGGTTAGACCATACATGATTCATTTTGGGCATATTTAGGGAACTTTAGGGTAAGGTCCCAATGTCCCTCAAAAATTTTAGGGATGCCAAGCTATCCCTCAAGCTAGGACAACAATTACACATTGAAAAATTGAAAGAAAAAATCACACACATGCCTTGTTGACCACCAAAACCAACTAGGTGGACAACGATGTACCATGCACATGTTGGATGTGCCTTGAAGATAAGAATGAAGTACTTAATGATTATATCAAGCAAGGAAGCTCTTCTTCTGTTCTTCTCTCTATGAAATTTCCGCACCCCTACAGGGGATTTTGTAAGGATATGTCAGCATGAAGGTCTAGTTTTTTGTAACTTAATCACCTAAGACTTAGTCATTAGGGAAGTCCTTTCATCGAGTGTTTTTTCACTTGGATAATTAAAATTTATTTTTAGAGATTTAAATTATTTGAGTTTTTCACTCAAAATTACCTCCAAAGTGGTGAAAGGTGTTCTAGTGATCGAGTCCATGGGGTGATTGGGGCCTAGGAATGTTTTATATTACCATGCTAGACATTATCCAGAGTCTTGCGGGATTTCATTAAGTTTTGCATAGGTTTTTTAAATTTTGGGTCATTAAAAATTGTCACTCAAGACAATTTGTTGTAATGTAAAAGAGGGTTACTTGGTCCATTTTAATGTTGTATAGGGGTATGGGTACTCAAGACAAATGGCATGAAACTCCTACACCCTTGGGCCAAGTTTGAAGTCATTCGAACAAGTATTACTATGGTTTTGGTCACTTTTGCCTAGGTCAGTCATGGAAATCAAGAAATTAGGCATTTAATTAGAGAGCCAAATTTTGGAAAAGTGACTATAGTCACTTGGGGTGACCAAGTAAAGGTTCTAATGTTTATATTAGTTTCCTAAGAAAAATTTAAGACCCAAAGGGGGCCCCCAAGCAAGCATATAACAAGTTTTGAGTTGCCCACTCTAGGGGATGCGCCCTCCTCTCTTTGATTGGTTGGGTGAGTGAAAGTCAATGGGAGGGGCCCCACTATGGTGGTTTGCTCCCCATTTGACATAGCAATAAGGTTAAAATCATTAAAAGGGGGGTTTCTGTCCCCATATTTGAAATCCCAAACCATGGTTTTCCCTCCTTGAACAAATTTCACCCCCTCTGTTGGGCCCCTCTCTCCCTTATGACACTTGTCTAGCAGGCAAAGAGCTTCTCTCTTTCATTTTTCCTATTTAAGGAAGGCATTCCTCCTCATTTGGGTTGGATTCACTTACATTCTTGTTTCATTTTGCTCATGCTCTCTTGCTCTCTCATTCTCGCATTCTTGCTCTCTTACTCCATTCTTGACCAAGAGGAGCCATTGTATTTTCAAGTTTGGATGATAATAGAAGAAATCTTTGGAGTAAACACTGTCCATGCATTGTAAATGAGGTAATCTTGTTCCATTCCTGGTTCGTTTTGTATTTGGAATCTCAAGCAAAGTTTTTTGTTTGAGAATAGTATTGTAATAGTTTTGTTGCATGCTATGTGGGTTGTTTGCTTAGAATTCGGGAAGTTAAAGTATTTATAGCTTGAATATTTTGTTTCTCAAGTCTTTGTAGATTTCTCACTCCATTTGCATTATCAAGCTAATTTTGTTACAGGTTTCCCAAGTTTGGAGAGTGGGATTCTCGGGTGGGATACCCCATTGTCCAACAAATTTCGAAAATGACTTGGCATCTTTACTAACATTCTTATCCTTATTGTAGCTTTTAAACACTTCATTTTGCGCTCAAATATTATCATTTTTCAAGTTTTTACATGCTAGTTTTCCCTTAGAAAACTTTCTAATTTTTGCATGAAAAAAATTGAGTTTGTTTAAAACTCATTTCTATCACTTTTGTGCTATAATAGCTTGTTGTTTTGTGCAGGTTTCTGATCTCACAGGGGGAGGGAATGCTCAAGTTTAGCCACTAGCAAGCACCAACAACATTCTAGAGGGTCTACTTCAAGTCCCTCACAAAAAAGGTAAAAAATCACTCTTTCTCTTTCATTTCTTAATAAATATTAGTGTTGATATCTACATCTTTGTAACAAGCCCAAGAGAGTCTCTTGGGCTTGAGTTTGTTGTGCTTCATTTCGAGTTTTCAGTACTTAGTGATTTTGGTTTTGGTTGCATGTAAGTGAAGTGGCTCTACCCATCCTTGCATGACCTTGTAAGTTGCTTGGATTTAGATTAGTTTACTTCATTGTTTGTTTTCTTTTTGCCTGCACCTCACAAGTGAAGTGGCTTTGCCCATCCATGTGAAATCGCGTTGGCTAGCATTTTTTATTTCAAGTATTTGTTTATTTCTTTTTGCCCACACCTTACAAGTGAAGTGGCTCTGCCCATCCATGTTAAATCGCATTGGCTAGCATTTTTATTTTGCTTAATTCCTTTTGCCCGCACCTCACAATTGAGTAGGCTCTGCCTCCGTTGTGATATCGCGCTTGGCTTGTTTTGTTTAATTTTTGCTTTAAGGATAAAATTTACCATAAGCCCCATTTTTGCCCTTTATTTTCTCTCCTCGCAGATTCGACCAATCTATGGTGACGAGAAAGGGCAAAGATTTGTGTTGGCTAGTTTAATAGGCACCCAGATAGGTATCTTCATTAGAAAGGAGAAAAGGAGGATTGACCTATGGAGCTAGTGGGGTAGAGGCCGTAGGGGGCTTCGTGGCACTTTGTGTCCTCCAGTTGAGCACCCAGCAAGTTTCAAGTTTGACCTGATGAGCTAGGCAGGAACCTTGTGTTCCCGTGTTGAGCACCCAGCATTCTCTCTCTAATCAAAGGAGATAGTCTCTTGGGGTGGACATCCAGAGTAATTCATTTCTTTGCAACAAACACCTTAATTCCCTAAGTCAAAGAGAGACATAAAATTTACAGGACCACTTGCATAACATTGTTACAATCATTTACATTTCTCTATGTTGCAAGCACTTTATTTTAACTTGTTCATTTACTGGAAGTCATCATGTTCTTGTATATTTGTTAACGTAAATGAGTTGATGCTTTAGGAAAATTATTTGAAGTTGATTATTGTGACTCCATAGCCCGAGTAGAGACGGCACTGAGCATTTTGATTATTTGATTGTTTCTCTCTTGCATACATTACCGGTTGACTGTTAAAGGTTTTGCTTGACATTGAAATATTTGCATCACTGCACACTGATTGTCATTTTTGTAATTTACAACTCCCAGAAAACATTCTTCAAAAAACGAACTTAGTAAGTAGGGACTACCCCCCTTGGCCTTTAGGAGTTGTGGTCTAAACGAAGGAGTTTAGAACCAATGTGACACTGGGTTCTCAACTCATAAGTTTCCCTCAGGAACACACACAATGGTTGGGAGACTTACCCGTGTCCAAGTGTGTTTTAGGCGGCAACATGCCCCTCAATGGGCAAAAAGACAAATTAATGGGAAATCAAGATCCAATAAATCAACGAAATTTCACTGGAACATGATCTCAGCCCTCTTTACCTGATGGCTAGTTAATTCAGCATCCAATTGGCTGTTGAACCTCTCATACAAAGGTGGCGCATTACATGAGCAAGAGGGGGATCCAAAGAGAAGGCACACCTCTTGAGCCTGCGTGTCTCCATTTGAAAGGGGAGCGCATCACTCTAGTGAAGGGTAGCATCAATCAATCCCAAATCGCTCCAAATCAACTTCGATCCACTCCTCTTCAACTCCACCTCTCTGCAGTTAATTGCCTCTTAGGAAATGTGCTCCCTAGCATCCCATTTACTATTTAAGTAGGCACTATCATTTTTTCCTCATGGTCAGAGGACCAGAAATTTAAAGCTTTGATCCTGTAATTTGTTAGTATTTGTTGGAATAAAAAGGATTTGGAATCAACCAACGGTGTGGTGCATCTGTGTATGGATGATCATTGTTGTCTTCAGAGGTAACCTATATCAGTTTCATGTTGCTTCTTTTATAATTAAGTCTGGCCTTTGAAATATTATTACTAATCAATAGGAGAGAGTGAGGCAAGTTTGTTTACTTAATTTACTCTTTTATTCTTCTTACATAGTGATCTAGAATTTGCATGTTTTATTTGTTTATATTGATGTTATTCTGATCCCTGGTGTAGGCAATACCAGATTTAATCTTGTTAGTACCTAGGTCTGCACCTAGGATTGTCTACTTCCGAAACATTGAGACACTAAAATTTTAATTTATTCCAAACCTTCCTCAAGGCATTTTCTTAAGACAATCATGTATATTTGAAGTTCTCCTGTATAAACTTTATGCTCGCTTACTCTTTCTTGTTTTCAGTTTAATAATTAGTTTGTTAACATGTTAAGTTGGCACAATGTTTGCATGTTGTTTGTTGTCCAATTAGTTTCGCAGATGTTCCTCAACGTTCGAAAGAAAAGAAACTAGCTCCAAAGCTATAAATGTTCCAGGTCGTTGCACTGCAGAACTGTTGTGCAACTGCGCTGCGGAACAGTTACGTAGTTGCGCTACATAACTGCCTGTAGGTGACAATACGCTACCAAACTGTTGTAGATGACAGTATTGTTCATTTTTATGTGGCTGTAAGTGCATTAGAGAAGTATGGTGCCAATATTATTTGCACAAACGGTGAGGAAAATGCACAAGAATATAGCGGTTGCCCCTCTTGCTGTATTGAATAATTAGAAAACACTAGCTTTGGAACTACAATGATGCTAAAACATAACTAAAGAAGGAACCTCTTCACCATTAAGTTGTAGATGAGGATAAGATTAATTACAAATCGTCAAAATCTGTCCAAAGGCCACAAACTGTGTGATAATTTGAAATGTGAATCTACCAATGGAATCATTACATCATAAGTGGCCTTGACTTCAAGCACCATTGTGCAGTCATGATCTTTGTTTTCCTTAGCATCATGTTACCTATCAAATGCAGGGGATGTTGTTTGCTTGTTTTTGGTGGTCTTAATGTTCAAATAATTTGACAAGATTAAGTGTCTGAAATGATGTCATTTCACTGAAGTTGTGATCACTAGTACACGACAATAAATTGAAAAATGATGGGGCCTATATGAAATGAGAAATGCAAAATTTGATGCAACTTCTTAAAAGTTCTATTGCTCTAGAGAAACATGACCATGAGGATTCTTTTTTATGGTATACTAAAGAATGCAGTCAATGATGATACATCAGGGGTGGCTTCATAATTCTATGAAGACTTCATAGCTTTGGCAACAACTCAATTTGTTCAGATAGCATCAAGTATGGTTGAAACTGGATTTGTTTATAATCTGCTATACAAAGCAGCTACAGGAAATTCTACAGCATTTTTGTACAAAATACTCTGCCTACAGAATGAGTAAGAAATCAAAGTTTTCTTGTTGTCGAATCTTTGAAGACCCAACATAGCAAGGAGGATAATGCTCATGTTTTGGGCGAATTTTTTACATTCAAATTGCACACATCATCAAGATTTTTCCAGAGTAAAACAGTTTGTCAGTCAAAGACACGTGGACAGATTCCCGTCTTTTCTAGGTGTTGAATTTCAAGAGCATATTTTGGCCAAATCATAAGGAATTTGCCCAAATGATTTAAAACCCACCTCAGAAATGGGTCAATCTACAAAAGCCTACACCAATTTTTACACAGTTGTTATGGTCTGCGAGAAACAGGTGGAAGTTCAAAGCCTATTTTTCAGGATTTCGCCAGATTTTCCTGTAGGAGACTGTTTTTGCCATTCAATTCGGGAAAAGATTCTAGCCAAATTGAAGGGAATCTCTTAAAGCAGTTTAAACCCACTTCACAAATAGGGTGTGTTGAGCACCTGACCAACTATGTAGGAAACCATGTACCATGTGCTTGATGACGAGAAAGATGTACTTGACAAAGTTTTTCAATCGAAGCAGTTGTTCATTTTTCTCCTCTCATCTTCTTTCCATGGAATTTTCGCACCCTTGCAGGGAATTTTGTAATGATATGTCAACATGAGGGTCGTTTTTGTAAAACTCAATTGCCTAGGACTTTATCATTAGGGAAGTCCTTTCATTGAGTGTTTTATCACTTTGATAATTAAAATTTATTTTCAGTATTTTTTAATTATCCGAGTATTTCACTCAAACTTTCCTCCAAAGTGGTGAAAGGCGTTCTAATGATCGACTCCATGGGGTGATTAAGGTCTAGGAATGTTGTACATTACCATGCTAGACATTATCCAGTCTTGCGGAATTTCATTAAGTTTTGCCTAAGATTTTTTAATTTTTGGTGATTAAAAAATGTCCCTGAGCATAAAAAGTTGTGATGTAAAGAGGGATATGTGGCACCTAATGCCCATAAATAGGGGTGCGGGTACTCAAAATCAATGGCATGAGACCCCCTACACCCTTGGACCAAGTTTGAAGACATTTGAACATTTTTTACTAAAGTTTTGGGCATATTTTCCTAAGTCAGTCAAGGAAATCAGGAAAATTGGCAAATAATCAGTAAGGCAAATTTTTGTAAAGGGGCTAAAGTCACTAAGAGGGAGGATGTTAAGCTTCCAAAGGCTATGTTATGTACCCACGGTAATGTTTGAAACATAAAGAGGCCCCCCATGCAAGAATATCACAAGAATGAAGTTCCCTCCCTAGGGAGGCGCCCTCTCGACAATGGGAATATGATAGAGTGGAAAATAAATCAAAAGAGGGGTCCCACCTCCATGGATCCATCTCTTTTGACTTAGCAATGAATCACAAGGCTGAAGAGAAGTCCCCCCCTCTCCCCCCCACCTCATATTTGATTTCTTACCCGCCTTCATGGGTCCCTCTTCCACTCAAGTGACAAGTGGAAGGCATGCAAAGAGGGTCTCTCCTTCTCCTTTCCTATAAAAGAAAGCCCTCTCCTCCTCTTTGGGGTTACCAATTGCTACCATTACATTATTTCTTTCTCTCATGCTCTCTTGCTCCCATTTTTCTCAAGGAGAAGTGAGCCATTATAATTTCCAGCTTTGTTGTTTAATGAGAAGAAATCTTTGGAGGAATTTGGGTTCTTGGCTCTTGCATGCGGTAGAATTATACAATTTAGTTTCTCTTTCGCATTTTTGGATCTCAAGCTAATTGCTTTGCTTGACAATAATATTGTGATATTTTTGTTAGATATTATGTGACTGGTTAACTTAGCATTTGAGAAGTTCACAAGTTTCTTGGTTGAATTATTGATTTCTCATTTATTTGCTTTGATCTCTCACCCCTCTTGCATTTTGAAGCTCAATTTGTTGCAGGTTACTTAGGCTTAGGGAGTGGGATTCCCAAGTGGGATACCCCATTGCTCAAACAACTTAGAAGAACCCAGTCTTTTTATGCATTTGTACTAATTATTTATTTTGCATATTTTTACTTCATTGCTCTCTAGATAGTCATTTCGACAGTATTTATATGCTGATTTTTGCTCACAAACTTGCTGAAATTTATTCGTACTTGTTTAAAGTTTATTTCCGGCATAGTTGGAGAAATTTTGCTTGTTGTTTTGTGTAGCTTTTCCACATTATAGAGGGAGGTTATGCCAAACATTTGGCTAAAAAAGGGTGCAGAAAACA
This sequence comes from Pseudotsuga menziesii, assembly GCA_001517045.1. Classification (NCBI taxonomy): domain Eukaryota; kingdom Viridiplantae; phylum Streptophyta; class Pinopsida; order Pinales; family Pinaceae; genus Pseudotsuga; species Pseudotsuga menziesii. Next base: position 42,585 of record LPNX010381050.1, read on the forward strand.
TTAAGTCAAAACCACTTCAAAGACTCTTGCAAAGGGTGCCCGAAAGGTTTCTTTTCTTCATCTCTCAACTACATTTCAATCCCCTATTTGTAAAAGAACCAAGAAAGTCTCTTAGTTCCAGCTTTCTACTTTCCTTTCAAGTTATATTTGGGGTTGTTTTAAGTTATTTATCTTCTAAGCCATCCATTGCATGCAAAGGAAGTTGGGCTTGCCAACCCTTGCATTGCAAGTGAAGATGGGCTAGTGTTTGTAACTTATAATATATTTTCAGTGTTTTATTTTATTCTTTTGCCCCATCTCTTCCTTAGAAAGAGTATAGAGTGGCAAGGTTTAGTATTCATTTTCTCTAAAAATTTGCCATCCATTGTTTGCAAGGAAGCTGGGTTTACTCGCCTTGTAAGCAAAAGAGGAAGAGCTAGGATTAGTTTCATTATTTATTTTGTTTCTTTAGTTTTTTGCCCCACCCTTTCCATTCGGAAATTGGATTGAGTGGCTAGCACCAGTCTATGTTCTTGCTTAAAATTCTTTTGTGCACACACCTTGCAAGTGAAGTAGCTTTGTCATCCTTGCAATATCATGTTGGCTAGTCATGTTAATTTTTTTTTAAATTCATTCGTTTTTTATTTCAAGACTAAATAAACTTTGCTCCAATCTCTGCCCCGTATTCACTCCCCTTGCCGGTTGGTTGGGTGATAAAAAAGGGCAAAGATTTGTGTTGGCTAGACTAATAGGCACTCAACATTTATCTTAACTAGAGACTAGAAAAAGAAAGGTTGACCCGTGAAGCTAGAGGGGTAGAGGTTGATGGGAGCCTCGTGGCACTTAGTGTCCTCCTGTTGAGCACCCGACGATCTTTGGGATTGATTTGTGGAGCTAGAAAGGAACCTTGTGTTCTCTTGTTGAGCACTTAACAATCTCTCTCAAATCGAAAGAGATAAGCGTTTGGGATAGACACATTAGCTAAGTTGTACTTTCCTTGTTTCAAACATAATTCCCCTAAGCTAAAGCGAGACCTAAAAATTAACTAAAATTTATAGGACCATTTGCAAAACATTACAATCACTTGTCTCTTTCTTGCATTTACTTTCCAAAGCATTTCAATTCAAGTTCTTACTTTCGGGGCAAGTTATTTTCAAGTTCAAAGTTTATTTCATGCAAGTTAAGTTATTTTAATGAGCAAGTTATTCCATTGAATGTTCTAAAGACTTGGTAAGTATTTCATTACAAGTTATTTGTCTATCTTGTGTTTTGCATTGACAAGCATTGTTTAGCGTTTCAAAAGCCCAATAGTTAAGGCACTAGAATTGTGAGATTATTGGTTACATTCTTTATCTGTGTATTGATCGCTTATAAAGGGCTTTCCTGTCATTGAAAATTGTTGCATATTTGCACGATTGCTTGTCATTGAACTTAAGTAAACCTTAATAAATTTTAACTCCTAATGAAAATCTTTAAAAGACTTAGTAAATAGGGACAACCCCCCTTGACCTTTGGGAGTTGGGTCTAAACAAAGGAGTTATGAATCGAGGTGACAGTTGGTTCTAAACTCATAGTTGCCCCTTAAAAACACACATAACGGTTGGGAGACTTATCTGTGGTGAAGTGTGTTTTAGGCAACAACAGGGTGATTTACAAAAACCTCTTTTAGTTTTGTAACGGCTATCATGGTTTGAGAGATTCGAATTGATTTTTAGACCCTATTTTTTTGTATTTCAGCATGATCAATTTCTTGTAAAAATGACAAATCAGCAGTTGAAAGACCACCTCAACAATTCAATTTGGGATGAGATCTTTCTAAATGTAACAAAGAAAGTTTGTAGATCCATAAGTTTATTAATGAAATTGTCATTGATGCCAACATGGACTTTGTAGTGGCCCCACAAGTTGTCATTGATGCCACCAAGTCTCACTTTCAGTGCCTTGGACCCCTTACAGAGTAGGTTTGTGCATTGAAGCATCCTGTACCCAGTTGACAAGGTCCATGTACCCACAAGGCTGGATCTTGTAGCCACCACCTTGCTGAAGATGTTGAAGACCCTGGTGATTGTGCTGAAGACCTTGGAGATGGTACTGAAGCCTTTGTGGATTATGGTGAAGCCCTAGATGGGTTAGAGAAGCATTAATGACCCATTTTGTGGTCATTCATGCTCTGATGGTGTCATGGTACCCCAAGAGAAGGTCTGGAAACCCCACAGGTGATGCCATGATGGATCTTGACCCTTCCAAGTCCCCTTGTGTGGTTGAGGTGGTTGAAGAATCCCATGAAGCCTCTTGCTTGATGAAGAAGCCTTGAAGAAGTCCTTGGACCCACACTTGGTGGTTTGATGATCTTGCAAGCTTTATTGGGGTCATGGAGCTCTTGTATGATGATGATGACCTTGTATGGTCTTTGACATCCTATGGTACCCTTGTATATGATCCTTGTCCCCTTAAACGTGATGATGTGGTCATTGTTGACTTGATGAAGACTTGGAACCCTTGACGATGACCTTGATGCCCTTGGTATGGTCTCAGAGCCCACTACTTGCATTTGACGTGGTTAGATGGCATGATGAAGACACCCACACACATATGATGGCGCTTGGACACTTGGACACGTTTATTTGAACTTGATGTTGATCCTTGAAGAAGGGGTGAAGATGGTTTGTAATCCAATGATTGTTGGAGCCTTTGATATGATGGAATCTTTGGTCATGATGCCCTCATCACTTGGCGATGGAGTCCTATGTGATGGGCTTGAAGTCCGTGGAAAGTATCTTGTTTAAATATTATATGATATCTTTGAAAGAGTTTTTGAAACCCTTGCATGTGGTGCCTTGGGTCTTGAACCCACACACTTGGTAGCTTATTGATGGTGATGTATGGTCCTCTTTGTGGTTATATGGCTATTGGGATGTAGATGGAGGTAGAGCCCATGGATGTGCCTTGGTATGTTGAAGAAGACTTTGAAGAATACTTTGAAATTCTTGTAGTTGGTGGTATGGTCTTTGGCACCCTCATGTGTGGGGTCTTTGACGTCCTGAAGATATTGAAGAATTTAAGGGTATTATACCAAGAATTCTCAAATAAACCCATCATAGGGAGACAGTCCTTGTCAAGCCATTTTCATTGATATGTGGAGCATCTTCTAACTCCTTACGGTTGAAGAGATATGAATTTTTGAAGTTAGTGTACCCCACCTTTTTGGGTCAGCTGACCAAACAAAAGAGAATTTAATTATTTGTAATTTTGAATTGCATGTCGGCCCAGTTTGAGGTACTAACTTTCTTCCACAACCTGTATAAATAGAATATCAAACATTTCATTTGTTCATCAATCAAATCTGTCTTTGGTATTTCGCAACTCCTGGAGAAAAGTGCGAAACTTTGTAGAGGAAAAAAATTTGGGCATCTTCACTAAAATTGGCATAACTTTCTCATACGAAATTGGAATTACAAAATTCTTGGCTCGTTGGAAAGCTTGTTACAAGGGATATGAAGTGACATGATCTAGAGTTTATTTTGGGTTTTCTATTGTTTCTTCATCTTGTGATCTTCAAAAATGTATGGTTCATGCTTTTGGGTTTCTCTTGTGATGGCACATGTCTCTCATGGATAGAGTTCATCTTTGATCTTAGTATGTGAGCCTCTATATTGGTATATATATTTGAAGTCATTATGGAGGCTATGATGATGTTGCATACCTTTATGCTATGATATGATACACTTTATGATGATAATGCATGTGATAATGATGTACACTCTATGTTGTTGATGCACTCCTATACAATATGATGTGCATGCATACCATAGTTTGATGATGCTCTCCTATGCACTATGATGTATACTTGATGTTGACGATGCATAAACAATGCACACTAAGATGATGATGAGGATGCATACCCTATGACGATGATGCATACCTATGATGATGATGCATGACGATGCATGCCTTATGTTCAATGAAAGCAAAGCAGAATTACTTGTTCAGTAATTGTGTATGATGAGGTGTACAATGATGTGTACATGAGCAGATTGACTAGCTTGACTAGCAGTATTAATGAGCAGAAAAGAATGACCAACAGTGATGAGCAAAGTTGATGTGCAGAGATACTTGAGCAGTAGTGATGAGCAGCTGTGATGAGCAGCAATGTTGACCAGCAGTGATGAGCAAATTGACCAGCAGGATTGACCAGAGATTGATGAGTAGATTGACCAGAGATTGATGAGCAGTGTTGACCAGCAAAGTGATGAGAAGAGATTGATGTGCAAAGCAGAGGTTGGTTGTGCAACAAAGTCATATGATTGATTGCAAGAAGAATCTTGCACTTGCGGATTGGACTCCTCAAACCCTTCTTAGTTGGAGCTAAGAAAACCAGGATGGGTCCTGTAATGAGAGTTGGTGCTATTTTCATCAATTGGTGCAGATTGTAATCAAGAAGATTGTTGTCTTCCATGTACAATAAAAATAGATCAAAATTTCATATATTCTTGTGTCTCTTTTGATGTGATGTTTATACATATGACTGACAGTTGATTCAACTGAAGAATATGATTATGTGATTAATGTTTGATATACTTTGATTGATTAAAAGAAGGTAAAAAGGTTTAAATTGATCACACACTGATTCACCCCCCCTCTCAGTGTGGCCATTGTGTCCAACAAAGTTTTGGATCTTGATGATTATGTGATTTTATATAAAACCTTCTAAAGAGGAAGAACAAGGGGTTCTTCCTTTGGGAGGCTGGAGGTTCGATTTTGGTGGAAAAAGGATGGCCTTATTGATATGTAAGATATAGTACAGTGCTCATGAACTTATGATTATGAATGAAATATGAACTTTGTGCCTTCTTATATGTTATGATTGATTATTTAATGGATTACAGAATGATATGCGTTGCATGATTTAAATTGCAGAACTAGTGATACAAACGTTGTTTGTATTTACTGCATATGGTTTATTCTCTGTTCCTTTCAATGTCTTCTATAACGTTGATATGTATGAAACCATTTGTGAATGCATGAAAGAAACATAGCACTGTTATTTCTTTTATGTATTTCCTCTCAGTCTTATGGTTATAATTCTCGACACTTGCAGTTCATAATTCAGCCTTGGTTTATAGTTCTTCTTGTACTTTATGCTATTTTATCTATATGCAGACCTTCCTTAGCCCAATCTTCAACCAACCACCCGAATTAAACCTTATGTATTACATTTTCCTTTCCTAATTGCCCAATGAAACCATTTGTGAATGCATGAAAGAAACATAGCATTGTTATTCCTTTTATGTGTTTCCTCTCAATCTTATGATTATAATTCTTGACACTTGTCGTTCATAATTCAACCTTGGTTTATAGTTCTTCCTGTATGTTATCACATGTACATTTTTCAGCCAGGCTTCCATGATGCAGCATGTAGACTTGTCTCTTTCTATTCCGAGTTACTTTTACATGGGGTATCAACATGGATCTCTACAGCTTCATTTCACTTCAGAGCCTTGTTCTTGATGTTTTCTTTGCCAGGACTGAGACCCAGGAGTCCATTGAGGTGATTTTGGTGATGATCGAGTTCATTTCAGCAGAGAAGCAGATCATGAGTTGGTACCCACACAGCCAGGGGCTTATCAGTTGGAGACAGGTATATATGGTGAGATCAGGTATATTTCCTTGGTTTAGTTGTTGCTCTATGATGTATCTCAGATACATGTACTTGTCATGTTAGGATGATCATAGTAACCTATGTTATATGTTCTTTATTGCTCTAACCTTTGTTATGATTGATCAAGGAGTCCAATGTTAAGATTGTTGCCCATGCCATGCTCAAACAAATGTAACCCTTAGTGCTAGGCTGGTTCCATTACATCTCTATCCGTCCATCCAGTTCATCCATATTTGCTTTTACCCCATGACTATGACTGATAGAGACTTGTGAGATTGAAGAACTTTCCCCATTCTGACTACTATGTGTGACAGACTCCATGTTGTTATGTGTCTTGGGCTATGGAGTATGTGTCTTGGCCAGTGTGGTTAGGTGCACAAGGTTGTCATCCTTAAGTCCTCAAAACAAGTGCTCCACCATAACACTATTGTTAAACACTCAAGCATCGGAACGCATAAAAGCTATATCTAAAGGATGCAAGAATATAAAATGTTGAAAAAGGTAGTCAGTGGCCAAGAGATTGGGCACCCATTCCTTGTATAATGTAAGGCTCGGTTTGCCCTCTACAAGGGCATCAAGGAGAGGCGAACCCGTCGGGGCTATGGACTGCTCGCGGGCAGCGGGTAGCCTAGTCATTTACTGGAGCCCAAAAGGCTTTCCAAGGCACCTGCTCTTGTAGGCTGGCTACTATCTTATAAAAATTATGAAAGTCATTGAAAGGTTAATGGTCAAAGGATGAGCACTAACTCCTTGTATAGTGTTCGGCTCAATGGTTGCCATAGGGCCACAGGGTGAGATTAGTCATGAAAGACTGGGTCTTTGTTAGTACTGGAGCCTAGAAGGCTTCCAAGGAACCTACCTTTGAAGGTTGACCTATATTTGCAATAAAGATGCAAAGGAAAACTTGCTAGAGTCTGAAGGGAAGCATACCCAAGTACTTCAACCTTCTGTGAGACACCTCCATCCCCTATTGCTATCTATCATACATGTAATGTCCCAAATTTTACATTGGGTCACAATGGCCAAATCACATTTTCCATATTCATGAAATTTGTCAAAGGGATGCTAAAAGTCAAATAATTGCCTAAGGTGGAAAATCACTAGTTTCCTAGCTTGGGGGTGGAAGATTTGAGATTTGGAATAAGGGGGATAATAAATGATGTTTAAACATTAGAAGAGGATAAATATTTACTAATGTAGATTATTAAATAAATACAAGAGAAAATGGAAGTGGCAATGGAGCATGAAGACACATGGAGACTATGGGGCCCACACTAGCTAGAATTCCTATGTTAAATCGTATCTTTCTCTTGCAAATTCGAATATATGGGAAGCCTAATGTTTTTGTATGGATTATGAGGTTAATATACTTGTCCATATACTTCATAGGTCGAATTTGGGATGAATTGTAACTTACATGGGAGAGGAAAAGCCAAATGGGAGTTTCATGGACACTTGGCTAGATTCCCCTTACATTTATGACATCTATGACACCAATGATGGAGATTCTATGAAAGTTATGACACAAGTCAGATCTGAAGGCTGAGACTGAATAGAGCATCTTAGAGGTCGAATTTGGGAGTTGGAGAAGGCCAAGAGGCTCCTACTCAAATTTGGAAGAAGAAGGAAGGTGAAGAGAGAGACCACATGGCATAGCATGAGCAGCCACACCAATTCGACTTGGATTTGGTTTATGGATGGATTTGGAACCTTAGAAGACTAATAATGTTTATAAAATACAGGGATCAGCCATGAGAAGAAGCTTTTGCTCATTTGTGAATTGTGAGAGCTAGTGGATGACTAGTTTTCTTGCTTAAGCCAATTTCGAGAGTGAAAGATTCCCATCCTAGTTGGTGTTTGGAAAGGCCACTCAGGTCTTTCATGGAGCTTTAATGGAGTCCTATTTGCAGGTTAAAGCTACAGGAAAGCATGTGGATTCTTCTATGGCAGCACTCTCTCTCAACTATTTCCAGTTTTCACACCATATTCATGCCAATGGAGGGATTGCGCTTTGGGTGAGCTATTGATCTCTTTGGGGAAGATTTATGCCAATTATATTATGTTCTGATGTATATGCTCCATATTTCATGTTCAGAAGACTCTCAGGTCGAAATACCCAAAAGAATTCATGTAAAAATGTTGAACAATGAAGAAATAGTGTCATTTCCCCACTATCTTGTTGTGAACCATTGTAATGCTGATGATTCGAATTGGGAGAGCCTTTCATTGTCCATTTCTGATTGTAATCAGTTCAAGATGCTCTGTTCTTCATTCTCAGAAAGTTTCAAGTCGAAATTCCCAAGAGTTGTATGTCAAAATAACTTTTAATGAGCAAACAATGACCATTTCCACTCCATTTTGATATAAGCCATGGTAATGCTTATTATTTCGAATGGAGGAATGTATCTCTGATAAATGTATGATGGATGGACTGTAATTAATGTGTATTCCAAGTCTCATGTTCAGTACTTAATCATTGGAAGCCATTTTACTCATTTTTATTACATTGGGAGAAGATTTGGTGCATTTTCCCCAAGGGTCAAAATTGTGACTTGGGAGTTGTTTTGGAAAGAGTCATAACAGCCTATGTAAACTGAACCATGATGCTATGCGACTTTGAAAAGGTCCTTTACACTTACCCAGCCTCTGTTCAGAAATTCAAGTGACTTTGGGATCATTTGTGAAGCCATTTCTGGCAATTGCCCAAGGGGAATTGGAGCCCCAATTTGCTAGTAAAGACTCCTACTTTGAATAGAACATTAAACAAGTTTGCAGAATTAATTGGGAGGTCACAAAACATAGATGAGCATGATATTTAAGTTATATTATCAGTCATGTACCTTCAGAGAAAATTTGGAAGCATTTTGGTCAATTTGGAGGTCTAGACATCAAAACTAGTCAAGGTCAAAATTGGAGAAAAAGTGAAATAATTGGTCATTTAAAAAAATTTCAAAACGGGACATTACAATACATGTGTCACCTTGGTAGAGTTTATTAGTTATCAGTCGAATAGATCACTAAGTCAAAGTCAGTCAAAGTCATGTCCCTTGCCTTAACCTGGATCTTCCATCATCACCCATCTATAGCATAATTGGTTACACCTTATGGCATGAGCAAGCAGACTTCCAGAAAACACTAAGATCTTTCAAAAGCAAAGGTATATTTTATTATTATTATTATTGCCTAGTCACTATGATTATGAATAACTGATTTAAATTGGGTTCTAATATACACCATTGGAGCATGGCTTACCTTGGAATGTTGCAGGATCATACTGGTACAGTATCTCGCCCTGATTTTGGCAACTTTGACCTGGTCAACTCAGTTGACCGAGCCAATCACGTTTCCCAAGGCAGTGACTCAAAAATATAGCATGGTCTATATCTGTTCGAAACATGCCTAGGACCAATACTGCAGTTTCAGTTTTCAGAGTTTGGGCCCGGTTCTCTAGAAAAGTGATTATTATCACTTAATTATTGGCCAAATGACCTATTTCTTATTCAGATGGCAGTATGTTTGGTTCTCCTAGAGCAGAGCAACATTCTAGGGGGTATGAGTAGTCACTTATACCCTTCTTCTATGCCTCCAGATCATCCAGAGCAGTCAATTTGCCCCAGTTCTCATCCTGGAGTGAGTTATGATGGATTTATCAGTTTTCAGGGATTGTACCAGCAGAAAATGAACTACAAATTCACTGAAAAAATTGATTTGGCCTCCTGGTTCGAGGAAATGGTGTGGAACTTTGACAGATGATGTTTCTCATCATCCCGGACAATCCTTCATCAGCTTTCAGTCAGCAGATGTCCAGATTATTTAGTTATGGCTCAGGCAATGAGGAAAAACCCCCCATGGGGCGCCGCCTCTAATTGGCTATTGATGTATTTCATGATTATATCTTATGATTTGAAGTTGTAAAGGGGCCTAGGGTGAATTAAGCCCCTAAGTGACCCCCTTCAGTGTATTGATGTATCACACTTATGTTATATTTTGAGTTTGATTTAGGATATGCGTCCTTGAGAAAAGTGCGCCCCCTTTTGTTGACTCAGACACTTGATCCATGTGATAAGTTATGTATTGATCTCCACCGTTGATGATCTTTTAATCTCACCAGTTGGATGATAAAGTTAGTTATGATTTGTGTCTCTCTCAAACTATTTAAGAGAGGTGACCCCCCCATTGTAATTCATGAGCTTTGGCACCGAAATATAAATAAAGAGATTTTTTGCTTGGGATTATTGATCCGTGTATCTTGTGGATGTTCTGATTTGATGATTGGCACTGATGTTCTTCCATACTGAGTTTCATTCTAGATAGATCTTGCACTTTTTTCTTTACCCATTTCATCTGCAGGAGGAGGAGGCGCGCTAGGAGAGAGAGGGCGACTTTGTGGGGAAGCTCACCTTCGTCTCAGCTCCGGGGTGTTTGGTTCAGGGAGTATTTCTGTCTTTATGACTTTTTATTCTCTTTTACTTTTCGTATTCTGTAGATCTCATTCGTTTGTCTGATCGATTGATGTTTCTCTGATCTGGCAGGTTGAAGGGAGCGCAAGGGTGATTGACTGGGACATAGCTACACTAAGATCTAGCTCGGGGAAGTTCATTTTGACAGGAGATCAACATTCTTCATCATTTCTCAATCCATCTATAGATTCCAGGTACGTCTCCCAGGTGAGTTTCTCTTCTTTTATTTTCTGCACATGCATTGCTCATCATTCCATAAAAGTTAAAATCCTCATTTCTTAGATCCATAAGTTCTAGCTTGCAGTGAGCTATGAAATTAAAAACCCAATTTTATTTTAACATCAAACCCCTAGATCTAAAGTTTTGGCTTGATCGGACTCCATTTTCCCATCTAAAGCACTGGCCAGCTATTAGGGAAAAATGCCCCCCTTGGGGAAAGTGGTCTTTTCAGCAAACCGCAAAGTGGGTATTGTTGGTTTCTTCTCCAATTGCCTAATCTAGCACCCAACAATCATTCCGAGTGTCCATATTTGATTAATTTGGCCTATTTGCCCTAGATCCCAATTTTTCTGCATAAACCCTAGGGCAAATTTAGGGCTTTTTACCTGGATGCTCCGAATCTCTCAGTTTTCGTTTCAAATCATAATTAATCAGTTAACTAAGAGATTCAACCAAGTTTCCCTCGTCTGTATTTTTCGTATCCATATTTTTAGGGTTTCTTGGTCTTAAAGACGCCCCTTGGGCTTAGTCTTACTAAGTCCAAAGTGTCAGTATCCTTGACTGTTGTGACATCCGAGTTCTTTCGGAAGTCCTAGATATCGTAGGTCACAACTTTAGTTGCCTTTCCTCTGTCATCCTGAATAGGATCATCTCACGGGGCATCTACAAGATTTGTGATAACATTGTACTTTATGCTATTTTATTTATATGCAGACCTTCCTTAGCCCAATCTTCAACCAACCACCCGAATTAAACCTTGTGTATTTCATGTCCCTTTCCTAATTGCCCTAGCTTTGCCCTGTAGCAATCCAATGCAGACCCTAGGGATAATACCTTTTTTTAATTTTGTTATTGTTTTCACTTTCAAGTTTTAAGTTATTGTTTAATAGTTAAGTTAGAAGTTAGAACTACTTAAAGTTTTCCGTTTTAAATCTTTACTATTTAGTTTTGACAATGGACAATGATGATTGGACAATACTTTATATTTCCTTTTGTAATTTGAATTTCATAAGTATATATATATAATTGTCGTCCCCAACCCTCTGTCCCCTGAAAAATTGGGGGTGCACTCTAGCCATCCCGAAAACTCATCCCCGCGTCCCCCGCATCCCCCCATCCCCAAGGGAAGTGCAACATAGATTTACAGGGATCTATGGTCCTTTCAACAACACTAATGTTGTGGCTAATACTAGAGATTTAAGCTAGGATGACCCAATTGATTGGTACAGGATGAATGGGCATGGAGCTCCAACTGTACAACATCTTGTTATTTACTTATTATCTTGGATTGCTAGCTCCTCCATTGCAAAGAGGAATTGGTCCATTGATAGCTTCACCCACTCTATCAGGTGAAAACATATGAAAGTACTTGAGTAATTGAAGGGACCAATATCCTAATGGGATGTCAATACAAAGTATGATGCACAAAAAGATGAGAAAGACACTATTTTTTTTACATTTCACAAAATGAAAATAACTTTGAATCTGACAATGGCATTCCCATCAATAATGTTTGATTCCACTTTGTATTACACATTATTGTACTTAGCAATCCCATTGACCTACTTGTGGTCATTTGTTGGACACAATGTTTTAAAACTCGGAACTGGGAGTTGAACCGACCGAAGGTCAACTCGAACCGTAACCGGAACTGGCAATGAACCGAAGCGGTTTGATTTCAATGACTCGGACTATTCAAAAATATACAAAATTTTACATTTTTAATTAAAAAAACTATATATTTAAAATTTCAAGCTAAGTAACAAGACACTTCCAAATGGGGTCCGTGTCCCGTACTCCATGTGTCGGACACGACACTTGCCCTAATACGTGTCCGACACCAAAATTTTGGTGTCCCGAAATCTAGACACTTTCCAGCACGTGTCGGACACTTACCGAAAACGTGTCCTGATTTCTAGACATGTGTCCTGTCAAAAAGGGTATAGAGGAGGAGGAGGATAGAGGAAAGAACTACAATAGTAATGCTAATTTTGACATGGAGCAGCAGGAGGACGATTGACAGTTGGCTAGTACCATTGATGCGCTATGATATTTTTCCATGTGGCTATTTAGTATTTTCATTTTGTATCTAGTAGTATTGTAGATACTAGACTTAGTACTAAGTAGTATCTACTCTATTTTGTATTTGCGGATGGCATTCTCTCGATATCTATGTAATACATTTTGATTTTTATGGTTTAATCAGAAATATCAAATATGCAGTTTATGGTTCAAAGTTCATGATTCATTGATAATTTTATTATTGGTTCACCATTGTCATATTTCAATTGAATGATGTTATGATTGATGTACATTGTATTTACTTCTAGTTTTTAAAAAATGTAGATCCTTATGTATTTTTTAATATATATATATATATATAATTTTTTAATATATATATAAAACGTGTCCCCCGTGTCCTATTTCTAGGGTCGTCGTGTCTCGTGTCGAATACTCGTATTTTCGTGTCCTCCGTATCTCGTGTCCTCGTGTCATGTGACTTAGATTTCAAGCTATGATTTCAAATTATTAGAGACATAATATGCAAAGTCTATTCATGTATATACCATGTAAGGTTGAATATATCAAATGGCACCAAGTGCAATACATGTCTGAATCAAAATTGAAAATACATAATCATCAAAATCCTTGCCTATATTGGGATCCTATTCTCTAGGCTCCCAATTTAACTAAAAGTAAGAATTTAACATTATCATTCAATATTACTGACAGACTGGTCAATTTTTGTTTAAGAACATCTATGTCTAGCCTCAACACATGCACCTTGGGCATGTTTGTATTGACTCAGGCGAGTTAATGAAAAACTGGTCGATTTGGTACCAAACCAGCCTCCAAGCCGCGTTTTGTCTCAGTTTAAGATTGATGAGGATTAAACCAATCGACTCAGTCGGTTCCGGTTCCGACTTGAACAGTTTTAAAACATTGGTTGGATATTAATAAAATTATCTTATCTTATCATCTTACAACATATGGATGCACAGGACCAAACAAAGGCAGTTTGAGCATGACTAGTGGAATGGTGGATTGCGCCTTGAGGCAAGTTCCATCTCTTTTAGTTTTCTAGTTGCTATTCATTATGACAGTCTTGACGTTGTAAGTATTTACTACTTTCTTCCAAATTTTAAATGATGATCTAATCCCAAATTAAGAATTATCTGATATATGATGGATCACCGTATTCCATTTTGATTTGGACAATAATGATTTTATAATTAGAAATAGTAAATACAATGATCATTGATTCTTGAATGTATATGTATACATTTGTAATTGTGTAATCGACAATCAAACCATGGACGTTGTTGAATGCCATTAATCGCGCAAGTTTCAAATTTATCATAGAATATGCATATTAATTTTGGGCACCCCAACGTCCCCTATGGCATTCTCTAAAATTAAAGGGGTGTCTCAACATGTTCATGAAATGTGTCACCGTATTCCCACATCCTCGCATTCCAAAATCTTGTTGGAAATTGATATTAACCAAGTTGATAATGTTAAAATTTGACTGGTTTTTTAATCTAATATTTTGATTTTCCAAGGTTTATCATGCCAAAATTTATTTGCATTAACAATCAACCATTAGATTCTCTCAATGCGAAGAATACCATAATTGAATTGACAAGATTATACTGTGGTATGAAATTATCAACAGAATACCCACGAGACATGCTCAATTAAGGCTATATAATTGATAATAGTAGCATAGAAAATGAATAGCCAAAAAAACCCAACTTTCTCTAGAAAGATGTGACCTTGCATCTTTTTCACTTGAGGCAAAATACTTGTGAATAACAAATATGCTCAAACAAAAAGAGACAAATGCAATGGAAATGACTGTCAAGACTCGAGAACCTTTTTCCCATAACCATCATTTCTCAACATTGAGCAAAAACGTGCTTGGTGGAAAGATCATATTATACGATATTCCATGCTACGATTAGTTGTATACCTGTAACCTACCATAAATTTTGAAAAATTACTCTATACCTCTTATGAATATTCATCAACAGTTGTAACCAATATTCCAAAAATAAAGGTAATTTACAACACATTCTAGACTCTCCTAAAATTAAACCAAACATACTATAGAAAACAAATTATTTCTCTCTGATTAACTTGGAAACTGCCCACTATAAATTTCTCCATCCAAAGAAGTTAAATGTGGATTCCATGTATAGTATATATAAGATTTCTATGCCTACTCAAAGTAAAGTTGTAGAATTATATAAATTCTTAAGAAGAAAAAAATTAAATCATTCAACTACCTGGAAGCATTGTACCAATCTTTGAATCATTTCTCCCATAGGCAATTGCGTCCTTGAAACCTTCAGATAACAAGTAGAATGCTCCACTTATATCCTAAGGAAAAAATGTATACATATCAAAAAGAAAAGGTTAGAAAATGCATAAGAATAAAACATATATCAACATGCCAAAAAAGTTATATGAATCATAATTTCCATAAACACAACGTTCCTAGTATGGATAAAAAACAAGAGACCAATGAAAATCAATGAAGTGCAATCATAACTAAATAACTTATTCTAGATCAACGAAACAAAAACAAACCAACCAAAGCATTCTTGTTCAACGTGACCTTGAAGAAACTTAGTCTACTGAGCATGTGTGAACGTATATTAGAGTTATACTTTAGAACTTTATCTTTTCTACTTTTAGGTGACTTGGTCCAAATTGATCACTCATCTGACCAATTGTATTTTATTGGAGACTTGGTCAAAGTTGGTCATTCTCCCATGATTTTGTACTCCTATAAATAGATAATATAAATGAATGTACAACAAATGTACAGCTGAGGCAATCCTATTCTCATTCTCGCATACATCATCTCATTTTATCTTATATGGGAGCGCCACTTTCAATGTTGTAACTAACATCATATCATAACCCAATCCCTAGACCTAAAAACCACCAACCATGATTTTGGAACTATGTGATGTTTTGTACCTGTAGTTGCAAAATCTAGCAGCCTTATGATTGCAAGGAAAATCAACTGCTTAGACCAGCAAAACTCAGAGACCTACCCCTAAATGTCACATGGGAAAATCTCTTTCTCTTCAGGTCCCCTCAAAATCCAATACTAACCCCGGGTTGTGTCCCAAAGTAAACCTTCCTAGATATTAACTAGGGGCTTCCTAAGTGAGGTGTTCCAAGAACAAAGCACTAAAGGATTAGCTTTCTCTAGTACTAGCTTTCTAAGTGAGGTCATTATTGAGCCCTCTTCATGATCTCCCTCGTCATACTTTTCAAACCTCGGTTCAAGGGACATTCAGGAGCAAAGATATTCAGTTGGATCTTATCTTTCCTTGCCATTCAAAGTCAGCAGAGTTAGCACAAATGGATTTCAGTTTGCATCTGCAGCTCAAAGCAGGTATATGGCAGAAGTATATTATGGAATTCATGATTCTTATTAATAGACTGACTATGCTAGATCTTATTGTGCATTCGTGATCATATTGTTTGTTATGGTTGTTATTAGGACATGTACTCGAAGTGATATAGGTGCATTAGTGGTAGTTTCATATACATGCTCTTCTTTGGGTTAATTACATATGTAAAATATACATCAGTACCCTTTCTCCTAGTTCCATGCTTAGACATTTCCATCAATTGTATCATCCATTGATTGTTTGAAAACCATTTGACTTGGATTTGACTGATTACTGATTAGCCTAAGGACCTCCCCCTCTGTGACCTCTTTGATTTGGATAACCTCAATGTTTTCCCTTGGTGTCTCAACTCTAGAGTGTGTGGCAAAGTCTATAGACCTGTTAATCTTTTTCCACTTGTGGCTTAGGTGGACTGAGTGCAATTAATAGGCCTAGTAACCAGAAGTGTATCCCTTAGATTCGAAACAAGTACTCCCATCCTTGAAATTAGTTAGTGGCTAAAGGGCTAGGTACTCCTTCGTATGAGGTCATACTATTTGACCTTTTCTCCTTCATATGAGGTCAGCTTGTTTTCCCTTAAAAAAGGTATTATTATGGAAACTCCATCGCGGCTATGGATGCTAGCTAGCAGCGGAGCTAAGGCTATGGCATAATTGGAGCCCAAAAGGCTATCCAGGTCCAATACCTTTTGGCCATTAGCTAACTAAAGGAATGCAAAATGAAATGTGCTTCAATGATATATCCAAAGAAAGAAAATGCAAAAGTGAAAGTGAAAAGTCAATAGAAATGAAATGCAAAGTATAAAGTTATGAAATAAAAGAGGGCTTGCTAGAATCAAATGGGTACCTTCTAAGCACTTCATCCAATTGTGAGACACTGTGCTTCCCTAGTGTTCGTCATTCCAACAAATGTCACAGAGGCCCCTAAAATCCCCTTCTCTCCAAAGGTAAATTAAGTTTATCCTAAAGTCAACCTTCATTTTGACCAAAGCCCCTAACTGTCACTTACCCCATTGATCTACGCATTGCCATTATAATCAATTTGAGTAGAGTATGTACTGATGTATATTATAAGACTGGTTAGGTATTTGGCTCCTCCACATACAGATTGGTTAGGGATTTTGCTCCTCTCAAGCTACAAAAGTGAGAGGGCTCCTCATTTGTAAAGGACTCTTGGCTCATACCATTAGTGAATAATAAAATTTCTTTTGTGCAAATCTTTGTCTCTTGGATGGATGTAATTAATATCTCTTTCTTTCAGAGCTCCTTCTATTGTTAGATCTCAAAATACTCCATTGCCGAAATATATTTTCAAATCAGTGTGCTTGCGGGGGTAGGGTGATTTCATCCAAAGCGACTTAGGGCAACTTGGGCGTTTTGGGCATATTCACTAGGTAAACAAGAGCAATTTGGTGTGGAAAAAATTTTGGGATTTATTCAATGATGTTGGGTGAGGAGAAAGGAATCGATCTATCTTATCGATTTGAGGCGAGTACTCAGACTTTGTTAGAGTAGTTATTTGGAAACCATTTGTCATATTAAAAATAAAATTTATCTGTATTGAAAATTTGTGTGATTACATGCTTGGGTGGTTGGGCTGATTTAGCACTTGGGTATTTTTATTATTGCATTCGAGGCAAAATTCTATCCAAAGCGATTTCATTGGAAATCCTTCAAACCCTGGATCTAAGGCACTGAACATTAAACCAATTCACTCCAATTGGGATAGGGTCAATTTTGTTGAATTTTAGCATTAGCATGAATACTTAAAAAAATTGCAGATTAACTTTAAACAGATGACAAGTGCAGTAAAATAAAATTCATCACATCAACACAATTGACACAAGTATTTTTCACTTGGGAAACCTTTAAATGACAAAATCCCCAAAAAGCATTAGTAACTCATCTCGTAACAGACCAAGCGCCTCCATTCTCCAAGAGAATGGTTACTTAGAACGAAGCTGAGTCTACCAGTACTAGACTGGTCCACATCGTGGTCACGGACCAAATGTCTACTATTCAACAGAATGGTCACTCAACACTAGGTTGAGTCTACCCAGGGCAGAGTTGGGTCCATAACATGGTCAAGGACCAGATATCTACCATTCAACATAATGGCCCCTCAACACTGGGTTGAGTCCACACCATGATCCCAAACCAGGTGTCCCCATTCTCCTGAGAGAATGGCTCTCGATGTTGCTCAAAAAAATCAACACTCCCTCTCAACGAGAAAGGCATTCTCTGCCATACCAAGCTTGTCACAAAAGTACACGAACTTTGATGTTGACAGAGGCTTGGTCAAGATATCTGCGATTTGTTCATCTGTACGAATGTACTGCAACTTCAGAGCACCTCTCTGCACAAGGTCTCTGATGAAATGATACCTCATTTCAATGTGTTTCGATCTATCATGAAACACTAGGTTCTTCGAAAGCTTTATGCAACTCTGATTATCGCAATGGATGATCGTTGAGTCAAGCTTTCCCCTGAACAGATCAAATACCAGTTTTCTGAGCCAAACTACTTCCTTGCAGGCATCACTTGCAGCAATATACTTTGCCTCAGCTATACTCTGAGCTGTGGAACCCTGCCTCTTGCTGGACCAAGAGATCATTGTCGATCCCATACTAAACAAATAACGAGAGGTACTTTTTCGGTCAACTGCACTGCCAGCCCAATCTGAATCTAAATATCCAAATAACAATACTCCATTGTTGGAAGTATACCTGAGCCCATAAGAGATAGTACCTCACACATATCTAAGTACATGTTTGGAGGCTAACAAGTGTATGTGCTTTGGATCTGACATGAACTGACTCAGTGCATTCACTGTGTAGCACATGTTTGGTTTCGTATGCACGAGATACATCAGGGATCCAATAAGTTGTCTATACAAAGTAGAGTCCACACTCTGTGAACTGGTGGCCGAGTCCCGCAACTTTGTCAAGTTGGTAGTCATGGGTACGCTCATGGACTTGCAGTCCTGCATCCCAAATCTCTGCAAGATATCTACTGCATACTTTCCTTGTGTCAGGAAGATCTCGCCTGGATTTTGCCAGACCTTTACGCCAAGGAAGTAATAGATCAATCTGAGATCTTTCATCTCGAATTCAGAGGTAAGCTCCCTCTTACACTGATCTATAAACTGTTCATCACCTGTAAGAAACAAGTCATTGACATATAGAACAAGTATCAAGACATGATTATGAACAACCTTAAAGTACAAGTTAGAATCAACTGTACTTTTGGAAAACCTCAAGCTATGGAGAAATCCATCCATCCTGGCATACCAGACTCTTGGAGCCTGTTTGAGTCCATACAAGGATTTCTTCAGTTTACATACATGGGTCTTCTTCCCATGAGTCACAAAGCCTTCAGGTTGTTCAATATAAATTTCTTCCTCAATCTTACCATTGAGAAAAGTTGTCTTTACATCCATCTGATGTAACTTCCATCTTAATACTGCAGCAAGTGAAATGATGGTTCTGATGATAGTATACATGGCAACAGAAGCAAATGTCTCATCGTAGTCAACGCTTCTTTCTGAGTGACGCCACGAGCTACAAATCTGGCTTTATACTTCTCCACACTGCCATCTGCAGCATGCTTGATCTTATAAAGCCATCTAAAAGTCACAACTGACTTTCCTGTTGGTATAGGAACAACTTCCCAAACATCATTCTTCGTGATTGACTTGTACTATTCAATCATGGCATCAACCCATACCTGCTTACTTACTGCTTCTTCGTATGATGAAGGTTCTGCACTAATAAACTGACTCATAAGACTAGAGTACTTCTACGGTCTTATGCTTTCTCTAAAAGTCTTGGGAGGAGCTTTATGCTTCTCGCCTTCTTGCACCATCTCTCGATACCAAGCAGGTCTCCTTTTGGAAGGAGGAACTTCAAGCAGCTCTTCTGGTAGACTTCTAGTATCCTTAGGTGCATCTGGAATTTAGTCCTCAAATTCCTCTTCCTCCCTCTGAAATTCTGAATCTAGAAACTCAAGTGGAGCAACTGCATCTTCCGTTGAAAGCTCTAGTGTTTTACAAAACACATCTTCCTCATGGAAGATCACATCTCTGCTGACCTCAATGTGCCTTTGTCCCGGTATATATACTCGATAAGCCTTCGAGCAATCATTGTACCCGACAAATATACCTTTCTTACCAGAGGGTTCTATTTTAGTCCTCTTTTCGTTTGGCACATGAACATACACAGGAGTGCCAAAGATCCTCATGTGATCAACTGCAGGTTTCTTCTTGGTGAAGACTTCTTCTGGAGTCTTCTCTCCCAAGATAGCATGAGGGCTTCTGACCTGAATATACACAGTGGTACCTGTAGCTTCAGCCCACAAAGATAAAGGAAGATCTAGATCAGTGATCATAGCTTTAGCAGTCATACAGATCGTTCTATTCTTCCTTTCTGCAACCCCATTCTACTAAGGGTTGTAAGGCACTGTCAACTCTTTCTTGATTCCTGCTTCTCGGCAAAAATCATTAAACTCATTAGATTCATACTCACCTCTGTTAACTAATCTCAAGATACGAATGTGTCTACCAATCTAATTTTCAATCAGTGTCTTGAACTCTTTGAACCTGTCAAACGTTTCACTCTTGGCCTTGAGGAAGTAAATCCATGACTTCCGAGAGTGATCATCAATAAACAAGACATAATATAAACACCCACTCAAGGAGGGTGAAGACATGGGCCCACAAATGTCAGAATGAATCAAATCCAAAATGCCTTTAGATCTATTCTTGCTTCTAGGAAAGGATTTCTTAGTGTTCTTACCTAGAGCACATCCTTTGCAGATTCATTCATGTTTTGGAGATACTTCTGGCATACATGTAACCATCTTGTGCAATCCTGGGAGAGTTGTGTAGTGAAGGTGTCCGAACCTTCTATGCCAAAGTTCACATGGATCAATTGTGTGATGTACCAAAGCATGAGTGGAATCTTTGGAACCCTTGTAAAGGCCTTCCTCTCGAGCCCCAATCTGTACTGCTGAGCTTATATCTTCATTCTTTGCCCATAAAAGGACTTTCTTGTCCATGAAGAGGAACCTGTAGCCCTTGTCTTCTAAGCCAGCAACATATAGAATATTCTTCGTTAAACCAGGAACATATAAGATATCATCAATATGAAGAACCGTACCTGAGACAAATTGAAGTGAGGTTGAGCCAACTCCTTCAATTTTGTAAGTAGAGTCATCTCCAAGTTCTACCTGTGTGGTGAACTTTTTCTTCCTGTAACTGGTGAGAGCTCTACGATCACCTGTCATGTTCTTGGAGACACCACTATTCACCAACCAAGCAGTATCAATGTTGGTGAAACTAGAGAGTGTTGAAACCAAGTAGTACTCTCTTCTAGGTTCTTCTTTGTTAGCTTTGGCTTTCTTCTTCTTCTTTGGTTCTTCTTCTTCTTCCTCTGCTTCTGCAGCAAATGCTTGAAACCTTCGCTTAGGCTTCTTCTTGGCTTGCTTGTAGTCTTTAGCAAAATGTCCAAACTTGTGGCAATTATAACATTCTTGACGTGTCAGAGAACTTACCTTGAGGTTTCTTTTCCTTCTTTTATTGAGAGAAAGACTTCTTAAGCTTCTTTGACTTTGGTGCAAGTGCAAGGTTGTCTTCCTTGATTAATTTGCCTGAGGTCCTTCCCTCTTCTTCTATGCAATCATGCCAGAGCCTTTCAAAGGTTGGTTGATTCTCACGTCCACTGACAGATGCCATGAAGGTTTCCCAAGAGCTTGGGAGACCATCAACCACAGTTTGCACAAGGTCATCATCATCAACAATAATACCAATAGCAATGAGTTGATCTCATACCTGTGCAATCTTTGTTAAGAAGGAACCAACACTTTCTTCTTTGTCCAGCTTCAAAGTTCGTAGCCTCTTCTTCAAGACTCTCTTCTGACTGGGAGCCTTCTTTTCATATAGGTTGGCCAAAGCATCAAAGCATTCTTTAGCAGTCTTCAAAGCTATGATGTTGGGCATCATGGTCTCTTTGAGAGAATCATAGATGATCCTTCTAGCCTTACCTTGCTTCCTCTTGTAAGCAAGCCAGCCAGCATTAGATGTTAGCTCTTCGGTGTCATTAAAAAGTAAAAACAATGTCATCCAAGTCATTCTCTTCTAGAGTGGTTGTTAACCTGGCCTTCCAGGAGTTGTAGTTTGTTGAACCATAGAGCTTCTCTTTCGGTCTGAAAAGCATTTACAGCCATCTCTGTAACTTAGTCAAATGTTAAGTCTGCAAATCTTATCCCAAGGTCTAGGAAAACAACCGCAATGTCCCTTTACTGTGTTTTCACATGCTAAGCTCTGATACCATGTTGAATTTTAGCATTAGCATGGATACCTAAAAAAAATTACAGATCAACTTTAAACAAATGACAAGTGCAATAAAATAACATTCATCACATCAACACAATGGACACAAGTATTTTTCACTAGGGAAACCTTTAAAGAACAAAATCCCCAAAAAGCATTAGTAACTCATCTCGTAAATGAGATGACTGAAATTCTTCAAAAAGCTCCACAAACCCCAATAGGGTTAACCAAAAAAAACAGAAGATCAATTTCCAGAATTACATCAAAATTTCCCAATTGGGGCTTTTCCAGAATTAGGGCTTTTCACTCTCTTGCCAAACAATTGTAGGTTGCCCGAAATTCTGACAGCTGCCTATATTTGTACCTGTCAACCTGCCTGAAATATTACTCTGTTGCTCGATCGTGCCTTTTCCTATCTACACCTACCCGGATCCAGGTTGTGCTACCCGTGGCTCTGCCCAGCAACTTCCTTTGCTGCCCGCTGCCCCGATCGGGTTGTCTCTGTTGCCCGACAGCTTGACCGACTACCCTGTGTGGCAGCTAAGCTACATCCCGAAGGGCTGCCAGCTAGCCCATGCCCTTTTGGGCTGGCCCGTGGGCTGCCCTAAGGGTCTGTGCAGACTCGGTCTGCTACAGTACCCTCGCGAGTATGCCCGGAGGGATTGTTAGGCCACGGAAGCCCTTATGGGTATGCCCTAGGGTCGCCCGAGGGTTGGCCGTGAGCCAAACCCTCACGGGTATGCCTGTAGCAGGATGCCCATGGGTGCCGAGAGGGCAGTGCCCTTTTGTGGCCTACCCGGAGAAAGAAGAGAGGGTTGCCCAAGTGGATCTGCCTGGATCTTGATGGTGGCTGCCCGGATCTGATGGTGGTTGAAGATGAGGGTTTGAGGAAACCCTTAAGACAGAAAAAGTAAGAAACCCTAGCTTAGGGTTTTTCTTCAATGGAGGATGATGATGCCCTAGCTAGACTCATCTACGACAGGGCACAATCATGAACTTCTCTTCTTCAACCTGTGAGATCTTTAGAATAGCAGTTGTACCTGTGAGAGCAAGTGTGTAATAATGAAATGACTTGATCTTCTTTTATATCCTTGAGTCACCTGTAAGTGGACCAAAATTAGAAAGAACAAAATAATATTATTTTATTCTTTTCTAATTTTCACTTTTACCTTTTTACCTTTCTGTAGTCTAAAAGGTCCTTTATGTATTTTTTACTTTTACCAAAAGTCCTTATGTATTTTTTACTTTCACCTGTGGTCCAAAAGTCCTTATGTATTTTTTACTTTTGCTTTTAGCCTTTTTTTCAAGTGCCCCTATGGTCTTTTAATTCCATTCAAAGTAGATCATCATAAACCAAGAGAGTTACTAATGCTTTTATCTCACACTCTGTATGACACCAAGATCAGGTACTAGGGTTTCTTAACCAAGGGTAGCTAAGCCTTGGAGAAGACCACAAGCCCATTGATCAAGGGTCATAGTGTCACACATGCCTAGACCATGTCTAGGGCTTATAGTGCCTTCCTGGTAACAAACCATGTGCCTCAGCCATAGGTTGTATAATTTGACCCGAGGTCAAATACTTGGTAATAGACCAAGCGCCTCCATTCTCCAAGAGAATGGTTACTCAGAACGAAGCTGAGTCTACCAATACTAGACTGGTCCACATCGTGGTCCCGGACCAAATGTCTACCATTCAACAAAATGGTCACTCAACACTGGGTTGAGTCTACCCAAGGCAGAGCTGGACCCATATCATGGTCAAGGACCAGATATCTACGATTCAACATAATGGTCACTCAACACTAGGTTGAGTCCACACCGTGGTCCCGAACCAGATGTCCCCATTCTCCTAAGAGAGTGGCTCTCGATGTTGCTTAGAAAAATCAACAAATTTCACCTTGCATACATGAAGTCTTGCTTCCGAAGTGTTGAACGATTGATCTTGGGTGTGTAGCAAGCATTTTTGTGTTAGGGTTTTATTCAAATTCATTCCATCTCCTATATGTAATAAGAGTTAAATAATTTGATCATTTTCCCAAAGGATAGCGATTTGGAATCATCTTTAGCCCTAGCATTAATGCCCTAGGTTTGGATCTAAGTCTACTATTGAGATTATTTCCATGAATTGGATTGCATAAATCAATTAGATAAACACTTAGTTAATCCATAAAATTATATCTCAGTGGTCATTTAAGTCTAGCAAACATTTCACAGGGTGCATTTCATCATGTAATCTTCATTATCACCTTGTTGCCTAAAAGGGGTTTGGCTATCAAGCCTAACGTGGGACACCTCCCGTGACTAGTCTAGTTCACTTTGAGTGGATTAGGAATCCTAAACAAAGGAGAAACCTATCCGGTGTGACAACCATCTATCTTTGGGGGGTAGGATTCTTGAAGTATCATGTTCTTGGTGATTGTTTATTGTTTCCATCCTGGATAAGATCATACTTTAGAGCTCGCTACCTTTCTAGGAAACTCATCCACCTCTACAGATGCTGCAACCTGTGGCTTCCCTTTGTCTTTCTTTTTCTTAGATCACTAACTAGCATAGTGCCCGGATTTGTGGAAAGCAAAGCACTTGACTTTGCTCAAATCCTTCTTCTTCCCATCCTGTGAGGTAGCACCACCACTGGACTTCTTCTTGGCCCTCCCTTGGCTTTTTCCTTTAAGAGCAAGGTTCTCCTCCTCATCAACCTTTTGTTGGCCCTCATGTTGGGATCCTTTCCTTATCTCCTACTAAATAAAGTCATACCACAATCTTTCCCCGTTAAAAAGATTTTCTCGTGTAACGATCCCACTGACAAAGACTTCCCATGGCTTAGTGAAGCCATTCAGGGTTGTCCTCACCAACTCCTGATCCGTCACTTTTGCTCCAACTGCAACCAACTCATCATGTATCTACATGATCTTGGTGAGATAATTAGCCACTATATCTGATCTAGACAGCCTGGTGACCCTCAATTTGTCTCTCACTACCATCTGCCTGTTGTGATTGTCACTCTGTTAGAGCTTGGTCAAAGCCCCCCACATCTACCTGACAGGGGAGGGATTATATGATCCTTCACTACATCTAGGATACACCTCCTGGCATTCACGTCCTTCTTGTTATGGGCGACCAATAGAGTAGCATCAGTAGAAGGTGTTACAGTTTTACTAGCGAATTCCCACAAGCCATTCACCTTCAAAATAAATGCCATCCTTTCCTTCCAAGGACTAAAGTTGGATGCCCCATCCAACCGGTCCTCGTTCCTAAACCCAGTAAACATCCTCCTGTCCAATCAAATCAAAACCCTCTTGATGAAATATGAAACAGAACTGCAAAAAATTTTAGTTTTAACCCAAAACAGGAAATTTCAGTCCCTCTACAAAAATCTGCAAAAAAATCACTTTTTGCAAAAATTTGCCTGCATGTGCTTGCTGTATGTCCTATACGTACGAGTCACAACAATACGGACACTTGTATGTACAACTGTACAGATCTCACAGAACGTATCCCCGAAAAAAAAATGCACGCTCAGAAAAAAATCACGGCTCTGTTTGTTCACCTGTACAGAACCGTACGATACGGATCTATACCATTGCCCTGAAAAAAGATTTTCCTCACTGAATTTCTTCCTGTGATCCTGTAAAACCCTTGTGCCAAAATTATGTTTTTTCCTTTTCAGAGTCTCACAACTTTGATACCATGTTAGTTTTTATTAAATTTCAGATCTGATTACTATTTCAACTAAATTTTATTCCCTGAATTTTAATGCAGCAACATTACACATTTGATTCAGTAACAACAATACACTAGAAAATAAAAGTCAGAATGCACTGCAGACAATGGAAAAACATCCACACAATTTGCACAAGTATTTACCCTGGAAACCCCAATGGGGAAAACTACCAACAGAGTTAGTCTTTATTATTTTTACTCAGAGAATGCTTCAGAAACTACAGCAGTTGAATACACGACTCGATCCACCTTGGAATCTCACACCTCCTCAATCAATGACTCACTCTTACAGATTGAAAAAAATCCTTTCTCCAAAGCCCTTGAGAAAATCCCTTTCTCCAGTTAAATCACTCGATGTGATTAATGACCCTACATAGACCTCCTTTTATATCATTTCAATATGTAAATACCATGGGCTATAATACCATTGGCCCTCCAACACCATGGGTTCAATACCATGGGCCCTCCGGTACCATGTGCTCAATAAAAAAACTTTATAAAATAAAGTTGTCTAGAGAGTCATAACATTAGGACAACTTCCACATGCTAGACACAAGCCAACATAGAAGCACTTGTCCTCCCTATACAAACTCAACAAATCGCCGCACGATTCATCACAACACAAACATACCCAAGACACAAGGGAGAATATGGAGGCATACATGGTGAAGGAGACATGGAGGGGAAGTCAAGAATCAAACCTATCATCATCTAGCCAATGGGATTTTGAAACCAAGGTAGAGTGGTATGGAGATGGAAATAAGGTTGAAGTGTAGAACCAAAAGAGAGTTATAATACATGAAAAGACCAAGAGGTTTTAGACAATGTTATCAGAACCGAACCGGTGGTCGAACCGATCGACCCTGGGAACCAGAACCAGACAAAAACCGGGAAACAAACCAGATCAAAAAACCGGTTGAGCAAAAATACATAAAAGATTCATTTTTTCAAAAAATACATATATATATCCATGTGCATCCATATGAATTCAAACCATTATACACAAATATGCAAGTTTCTCATGTATATAGCAAGTAAGAGTGTAGAAAACCAAAATAGCATTGACTGCAAATACATATCTAAAGAAAAGTACAACAACAAAGAGGTTATAAATGGCCTCTAAAGTCAAAATATAAGCATATGACTGCAGTCTAGACTTTAGAATCTACAATCTAATGATTCTAATCATATATGAGAATTATCTGAGTCCTCATGCTCAGACTCAAAGTCATCATCTACATCCTCAACATGAGCATAGCTTGACTCCCCTAGGCCTGAAGGCACTTGTCTAATTGCAACATCAATGTTCACATCCTTTTATTGTGGAAGAGGGCCCAAGTCCATCCACAAGTAAATGTGATTAATATGGAGGGTGGGAGCCTCCTTTTATAACATTAGAAGGGTCGTGGATCAATTAAACAGCTCACACGTGGACCCTATTTTATTGAAAGAATTTGAAATTCGTTGTTTTGGGGGGTCCTCGGCGTTTTGTACAGAACTAGCCAGTTTTGTACTAAACCGGGGAAAACCGGGCGGTTTTGCACGGAACCAGTCGGTTCAGCCTTGAAACCGGCCAATTTCGTATGGAACCTGTTATCACTCCAGGAAACTCCTCTAGGTTGTAGCTCAAGGATGCCTGGTAACTTAAAATGTTTTTAGGGTTTTCTGATATGGATCAAGTCAGGTGACCTATATAACCTTCCACTCTCAAGACATGCATGAAACTCACTCAATCACAAGGCTTTTAGTTACAACTTGTTCAGTAGTTTGAAAATAAAGTGCAGGGATGGAGAACTCATCAAGCTGGTAGACTTACATACAAAACAGATGCATGTAAATGGCTAAATCCTGATAAGGATGGTACTTATAAATCAAATCGCATTAACTCACCAATAGGATGACAACTATTAGCTATTAATCAACTTGAAAATTACCTAAATGCACATTCAGGCATAAGTACAGTAAAGATAGAGATGATGGTTGAACAACTCATAACAAAAAGCTTATAATTAGAATAAACAAGATGAAACGCTTGACAATAGAATAGGCTTACAAATCCCCAAAGTCGAACCTTTATTATATAATCAATCATGGGTTTTATAGCCTTCTATAAAAATGACAGATCCTGAAAATCCGATCTGTTTACACAAAAAATACTTGAAAGTGATAGTTTTCTCAGATTAGGGCTTCAAACCCTTACTAACTATTTTTCTATTTATTGTGAAGATCTAGTTCACTGAGCAAACTTTTAATAACTGAAGTGGCCGCTAATAATCACCATTGTTGGTTCAGTTTGAAATTGTCGCCAATAGCTAGTGTCTTGGTGTTTAACTGAAGTGACCTTTCTTGTTTAATCCGCCAGATTTTTCTACCTTGCCGCCGCTGTCGCTGATCGGAAGCTCTGTCTTCTAGCACATTGGCGCCCTAGACCAGAATGCTGCCGCTGTTTCGAAGGTGAAACGAACTAGTTTTATCGCGGTCGAAAGTCGTTTGTCAAAGGAATCGGGGCATTAGTCCTCTATGCCGCCGATGGAAAGTCTTGTTATTCACCGATGCACGTAACTGTTATGTCGCCGCTGTTTCGGAGGTGAAAACGAACTAGTTTTATCGCTATCGGAATGATTTTTGTGATTGATCGGAAGCCTTGTCCGTTGCCTTACCGACACCGCGGAGCTGCTTAGCTTTACCTCGCCGATCCGTAGCCCTTAGTTCTTCCGATCGCCGATGAGTTTCTATTGTCGCGGAACCCGCAGTCAGTCTATCTCCCGCTGTCGATCGCCGATGATTTTCTTATTGTGGCGGAACCCGTAGTCAATTTGTTTCCCGCCGTTGCGGCTCCTTAGTGAACTATCTTGCCGACGGTTTATTAAGTAGTGGTTTTGATTTCCAATACGTGACTTTGGCGGCATTTTAGTGCTTTATACCGCGACACTGCGAAAACTTTCAGCTTTACCTCGTCGATCCGTAGTCCTTAGAACCTCCGATCGCCGAAGTTTTCATCTGATCGCGGAAACCACGGTCTCTACATCTGTCGGTGGCTAATGAGATGTTCTAATCCTCGCCCAAGCCACCAAAGCTACAACTTTGTGAAATTTTCATCAAAAACAGAGGCTTTCAAATTGTTAGTGATATTCATATCCCTCATTGCATGAATTAAATTCTTCATACTATCGAAATAAATTATTTTGGGAGATAACAGAACCATCCAAAAGCAATTTGAGTGCATGATTTGATTTGGTGAAGCTTGTAAATTGGTCCAACCGGTTGGGTTCTGATAACATTGGTTTTAGACAATTGTATGTGCATAAAACAAAAATCTCTACTCAACATTAGCCTATGGAACATCTCTACTAACCATACTCATTAGAATCAATCATTGTAAGTAACATGAAAACATCCCGCAAAACAATCATCGATAAAAGTCATAATCCATAAAGTACATCCTCAGGCATGTCATGGCATCATATAAATACATTGCATGGCATCATCACAAGGCAAATATGGCATCAATAGTTGACATCTCATCACTGATCACAGCTGCATACTCTGAACATTGAATCTCGACCCAATCTTAAGGCAAAAATATGAGCAAAAATCACCATGCACAATATGGTATAACACAGTCGATTGAGATGGACAAACAAGTCTCAAGGTTCAATTCAAACTTCACACAATACCAAAACAGAGAACCAAATGCCTTCTCAGAGTTCAGTTCTCACAATACGGACGACAACAATATCAGTCTACCAATAGCATAGTTGCAGTAGCTGTAGGCCTAAACAAACAGGGATGCAAACCATCGAAACTTTGTTATCATAATAAAGCATCTTGCATTCTTTCAAACTGGGAATTTATAGATGTTATTTATGATTTGAAAGTGGTAGGTAGAAGTAAATTCGCGAGATTGTACTCAATTGTTTAGGGAAAAGTTTCAGAATGCAATAGTGTCTTTAAGTAAGGGTCGGCTGCTAAATTTGCAGTGAGTGGTTGAAACTTGAGATTGTGCAGTTTATCTGTCCCAATGTGTCATGCCACGACCCCCCATGCTCGCTTCCACATCCTGTGATAATCAACTGCACTATATATTTTGCCAATTTGTACATCATTCAGGGTTTCCCAAAAGTAGATATCAAATTATAAACCCTATACTACTCACATCTGCATGGGAACATGGCCTTGAGCTCCAATCAAGGTTTATGATTAAACATTTACATGGTGTTTTATTTATTCACCGTCAAACTATGTCACATGGTTCAGGTTCGACTTCAGGTTTGACAACAATGAAATTCGATTTGAATTCGAATCTCTAGATGAAGCTCGGGATCTCGTTCGACATTAGGTTTGTCCATATGTTTTCAAAATAAATTATATTTTATAATATATTAAAATATCTCATGGCCTTGAGCTCCAATCAAGGTTTACGATTAAACATTTACATGGTGTTTTATTTATTCACCATCAACCTATGTCACATGGTTCGGGTTCGAGTTTGAAAACAATGAAATTCGATTTGAATTGGAATTTTTAGATGAAGCTCAGGATCTAGTTCGACATTAGGTTCGCCCATATACATGTTTTCAAAATAAATTATATTTTATAATATATTAAAATATCTCATATATATATATATATATATATATATATATATATATATTGTAGAAATATTGACAAAAAATTCCAGACTTTTGTCAAACACTTAGTTTACCTAGATTTCAGACTTAAAACTTGTTATTAATAAAAACACCTCTCATGCATTTAAATCAATAACCCAACAAGCTGAAACACTGAAACTAAGTCTGTAGCAGCGGAAAATCACATAAAAAACAGCAGACTGATAAACCCATAAACAACAGAAATTTGGTCAATGTGACCCTGGAAAAAACCCACCATGGGGAAAACCAGTCCAAGAAAAATTTTATTGCAGCATTTATCATGCAGAAAATTAATTTACAACAGCATTTATTCTAGCATTTAATGACTGTACCAGATTCCTTGATTTTCGTGCCCACCTCGATTTCTGTTTCCACCTTGAATCTTGTGCCCACCTCGATTTTCGTGTCCAGCTGACAGTGCGACATGTACCAAAAAAACTTCTCGAAAAACGTGCTCAAAAAATTTCTCAATATTTGTGCCATTATTGTATCGTACATACTGTACAAAACAGTATGTACCCAGCTCCTTGGGAATCATGCCCCCTTGAGAAAACAAAATTCTCCTTGGGATTCGCGCCCACTTGAGAAAAATTGCAGCGCCCTCACTGTATGCAAACAACTCAACCAAATGCTCACTCTTGGAAATGGTTTCCTTCAACTTGTCTTGCACACTACCCTAGGCTCTCTCTTATAACTTGAGACTCTGAGAATGACTTTTCACCTTCCCCATTCCCTAAATCCAAAGGCCAAGATTAAATCTTGCCTTTTCAAGATCAAGGGTTGAGAAACTTCCACCCCCAAAAGCGGTTACATTTAATTTTAATAAAATCACCTTACTTTATGAAACAAGTGCACTTTATCTCATAAAGTCACTTTATAAAATTAAAACAAGGGAATACTTTATAAAAAATTCCCATTTACATAAGAGTCACTTTAAACTTTATAAAACAACATTACAAATTAAAGTAGCCTAGCTAGTGCAAGATCACTTCTGCATACAAGACAAAAACATGCAGAGTGCCTATAGAGCTAAATCTCTAACATATATATATATATATATATATATATATATATATATATATATATATATATGTTGTGGTTCACAAACCCCCAGCGGGGCTACAAAGTCCACAGGAATAAGTCATAGGGGGACCACCCGAAGGGGCCGCACCTCGTTCACTCTGATTACGGAGCTAACCCGATGGGGACATCAAGTGAGGCCCTTATATAGCAATGTATAGCTACCAAGGGATTTGACCTCGAGACCTTCTGTTCACACACACATACATATATAGCAATTTAATATGTTATGAATAAAACTAATAACATTTAATAAATATCATAATAAATAAACAAGTTATACTTTTTAATAATAAAAGTTTTTTTAATATATTACAAAACATAAAGTTTATAAATTATATTGTATAATACCTTGGTAAATACACAGCTTACCTGTTGATTAAAATTAACCCTTTTGAATAATATGTATAAGAAATTATCACCGTCGAAATTCACAAAGGCTAGCTGAATGGGGGAAAGGAATGAATACAGTCTGTCAGTCGGGAAAAGACTATAGTTGCCTGTAATATTGGTGGGTAAAGGAATATTGTGGTGGAATAAATTACAATTGCTATCTTTTATAAAATAAGTCTTACAGTTTCCCATAATATCGTCAAGGAAAGGAAGTCGTTGTGGCCCGTCTCTCATAGGGATAATATATACCTTGATTCTTCGTGAATAACAAGTGTCTGTTCTTTCCGTGGATGTACCTCGTGACGCCGATGAACTACAATTAAAAAAATATATACACCATGATTGAGGAGCCAAGCGAATACACTAGACGGATTTAAAGGCGAACCACAATGAATTAATTTTTTTGGTTGAGGTTTGCCGAATTTCGAATGCTCAAATTCGACAAACCCTGTGACATAGCCGTCAATAACTTTAAATATTCCAATAGCCAAAATTGGGTGGCGCTACACAAGTGTGCAGTTATACCCCAGGTCATCCATCAAAGTCTTTAAACTCAACTCCATTCAAGTACATATGACAAGAATGCACTACCCCATCTAGCAATGATGTTGTGTTATATATATTAGATATATATAAAGAAAAGGAATTACTTAATGAAAATGTAATAATGTTTAAAACTAAAAAAATCATAAAATAAATTGTAATTAGTCATGAAAAAACGTGACTTTATCAAAAGTCATATCCATACCTGTAAAACATATATATGCGGGATTTCTATTGTAATAAACCATCATCAGAATTTTATTAATAAATATTTATTTTTATCAGTCTTTGTTAAGTTTTTGTGTTGCATTGGTATCAGAGCGCTCGACGCCTACTGCACAAGCCGCCGCCGTCAAGATCCTGGTCACTTGTCGTCGTTGTCGCTGCACCCGCTCCAACTCTCATCTGCATCTCTCCCTTACGCCCACGACCTCCATTCCTCCCGCGTATCTCCCCAGTGTCCATCCCAATTCTTCTTCCCTTCTCTCCTCACGCCCCACCCCAATCACTCCTTCTCCCCACTCCTTCATTCCATGTTGCCCACTCACGTTGTCCTCACTATCGCGTCTTCCTCCCTATCGCGTCTTCTTCCATCGAGTTCTCATCTCTTGTTGCTGGCCCGCAAACCACCCCCCAACGTTGCTCATCGTGTGTTCTGTCCTGCTTGCGCAACACTCCCAGACACCGTATGATACCTAGCCACCTTGCTCATCGTGTAGTCTGCCCTGCTCGCGCAACACTCCCAGCCGTCATTCTGCCGCTAGCCACCATTCTGCTGCCAGCGATTAGTCTGCAATTTTTAAAAAAATTTAATAATAATATATTAATATTATTATTAAATTAAAAAATATATATTATAATAATAATTATTATTATAATTATCTATATATATATATATATATATATATATATATTATAATAATTATTATTATTATAATTACTTTAAAAAAAAATCGTGGCAGGCTGGCTTCAAACAACCAATAAAAATAAATCAAGATTCACCGCAGAAAAAATCCCAGGAGTCGCCAAAATGGGAGGTATCAATGCCAGATTGGACCAATTAGACAAGAAATATGCAGAACTCAATGCGGACATCAACAAAAACAATAACGATCTAACAGGGCTCAGGGCAGGACTAGATCAAGGCATCAGTACATTGCAAGCAGAACAAAGGAAGACACAAGAAACTCTCAACATTATCTTGGCCAGACTACCATCACACACCTCAAATCCCCCACCTAGTTATAACCTAGACCCTTTCAATACACCACCTCCAAATACGTGTTATATAAAAATATATATCTAACATAGTAAGATATATAAATATGTACAAACATTAAAAATCAACATTAATTATTAATATTAATATATATTAATATTAATAATTAATAATTAATAAATAGAAATGATTAATTAATTAATTAGAAAAAAAGTAAAGAGAAGTATCCTTTCATTTGAAAAGGCACGATAAGGCTTATATAAAGCCCTACCACTGTGATTGTAAATCATCATCATTCATCTTCAATATTCATTTTATATTTTCAATCTGGAGTTATTTTCCATTGATTGATTATTCACTTGACTAATCCTTGTGAATATCCGGATACAGATATTACATTGGTATCAAAGCGAATCCGATTCCAACTTGTGGCCAAAATAGTCAAGGTTTCCTTAAATTCAGGTCTTTGACCTCATAGTAGCTCTCTAGCCATCCATATTCAAAGTTTCTCTCGTAAAAAATGGTTTTTGACCTTTCGAATTTCATTGAAGAAGTATTAATTCCACTCCAAATATGAAGCAGAGACCAAGATAGAAAAAGGAATAAGTAAAAAAAACAAAAAGAATTATCTGCAAGAGAGAAAAAAAAACGGAAAAAAGTTAAAGAATATAATTCATAAAACCACACATGGTTTTATGAAATAGCCCATGGTTTTACTTACGATATTTAAATTATAAACGAGTTTTATAAAGTATGCTTCGAGGACAAAGCATCATGAACCGGAAGGCAATGTTATATAAAAATATATATCTAACATAATAAGATATTTAAATATATATAAACATTAAATATCAACATTAATTATTAATATTAATAAATAGAAATGATTAATTAATTAATTACAAAAAAAGTAACAAGATGTATCCTTTCATTTGAAAAGGAACGATAAGGCTTATATAAAGCTCTACCAATGTAATTGTAAATCATCATCATTCATCTTCAATATTCATTTTATATTTTCAATATGGAGTTATTTTCAATTGGTTGATTATTCACTTGACTAATCCTTGTGAATATCCGGATACGGATATTACAAAATCTTGATAAGAACAGACCATAATAGTCTTCAATATCTCCTTCAGCAACAAACACTGTTGACTGAACAACAGAAATGGATAGAAAAAATTGCTACATTTAACATGGAGATACTACATAAGCGAGGAAAGGACAATGTAGTTGTTGATGCCCTTTCTCGAAAAGATGAGGGAGTCAAGGCTTACGCAATCTCAGTTGCAGTTCCAGAGTGGTTTAACAAAATCCGAGGAGAATATGCCAAGGATCCAGACACCTGTGCCCTAATTAATGATTATAATCATGGTCCAAAATTCGAATGGAGAAATGACATCCTTTGGTATAAAGGAAGAATCTACATAAGCCCTACATCTAGGTTTAAAACCAGGGTGTTGAAAGAATCTCATGATTCCCCAGCCGCTGGACATGTAGGTTTTTTCAAAACTTACTACAATGCCAAGCAGTCCTTCTATTGGAAGGGGATGTATAAGGACATTCAAAAGTATGTCGCCGTGTGTAATACCTGTCAAAGAAACAAAAGCGAGAATGTCATGACTCCAAGGCTACTCCACCCACTTCACATTCCAACCCAAAAGCTAAGTCACCGGATTCGGTGCTTTTCAAGCATAAAATTCGAATTTAGGCGAATTTCAAGGCATGCTGATTTTAATCGTGAAGTTCGCCAGGAAAATTCGAATGGAAAACTACAAAACGGGAAACCCTGCTCTGTCGCCTTCCACTGCCATCCTGGGACGCCGCCTCTACTCTATGAGTTTTCCCAATCGCCTGTCACTGCTCGCAATCACCTGTCACTGCTCGCATTGTCCAAACTCGAACTCCGGTTTCGCGGCTCGCCTATAGTCGGTTGCGAGTGCCTCACCCTCACCCTCGATTATCGTGATCCATATCATGACGAATACAGGTGAAGTATAATGTGTGTCCCATCTCATCCGTCGTGAACCATATTGCGATTTGCATATAGCAATGTAATTAATATTTTCTGGTCGCGGGTGCAGAGTAGGATGCGATGCAGCAATCCCCCGCGTCTAGTCGATCGTCAGACCACGCTACGCGGTCTTTGCAGCGGTATATGAAGTGCAAGTCTCCCCCTGGTCAAGTAATCTCGATCAGCTGCGTCAAGACTTTTTTGTTAAGGAGTTAAGCCGAAGAACAGCCAGCAAAGTCTCGCCGAACTAAAGGAAGGAGGAAATACGACAACGGGTTGGAGAGTAACCCAGAACACTCTGAAATTATGTTACCCTTAATTTAATTATCAGGGTATAGTTTAATTTTTATAATGTGCTTAAGAACATTTTAAATTTTATCAAATAAATTCATATACGGAATAGTTTCATTTTTAAAATGTGTTTAATGAATATATTAAATTTTATTAAAAATATATATATATATATATATATATAGTTGGTATAGAATCTAGATTATAATTTCATTTTTATCAAAAAATTCATATATAATATAGTTGGTATATAATATAGTTTCATTTTAATGATATATTAATGGACATTAAATTTTAGTGAATTTTTTTATATATATAATATATATTTTAATTTTATTGCCTCTCGAATTTAATGCCGAATTTTATCACCAAAATTTTGACTGCCGATTTTTTGTCGAATTTCAAGGTCGTCGAACTCGAACACGAATTCGAACCAAGTGACTTAGCCCAAAAGTGGGAGGAAATCTCCATGGACTTTATTGAGGGGTTACCCTTATCAAAAGGCAAGGACAAAATCTTCGTGGTAGTGGACCGATTAAAGAAATATGCCCATTTCATGGGAAAAGAAAACTAACTTCGCCAAAAAAATTGTTGAAGTATTTTGTAAAAATATTTACAAATTACATGGATTTCCCAAAATCATCGTTAGTGACAAAGATGCCAAATTCACAAGCTATTTTTGGAAGGAATTCTGCAAACAAGTTGGGATCACTCTTAACATGAGCTCAGCCTAACACCCCCAAAACAGATGGACAAACAGAAGTTGTTAACAAATGTGTGGAAGCCTATCTCCGTAGTTTCGTCACTAACAAGCAGAATAAATGGTTACAGTGGTTACATCTTGTAGAATGGAGGTATAACTCCACCTATCATACGTCAGCCAAAATGACACCTTTTCAAGCATTGTATGGTTATGTGCCTCCTCGATGGAAGGAACCCGTTCAAGGAGATACAAAAGTACCTACAGTAAAAAGTCAACTTGAAGAAAATCAGAAGGTAATGCAAGTACTCGGAGATAATTTCACTTTGGCACAAAATCGTATGAAACAACAAGCATGTCAACATAGGACAGAAAGAGAGTTTGAAGTAGCAGATTGGGTATTTGTAAGACTTAAGCCATACAAGCAATCGTCACTCAAGCAACAAGGAAAAAATAAATTAGCTCCCAAGTTTTATGGGCCATATCAAATTATCCGAAAAATTAACCCGGTAGCATATGAATTGAAGTTACCAGACAAGAGTAGAATTCATAATGTTTTTCACATTTCAAATCTCAAAAGATAGTTGGGTCAACATCAAACTGCTCAAACGACACTTCCTACGTTGGATGAAGAAGGGAAACTTGTATTAGAACCAGAAGCCATCATCAACACCAGAGAAAGAAGACTACGTTTTCGCATCATCAAAGAATACCTTATTAAGTGGAAGAATTGTCCAGAAGAAGACGCTTCCTAGGAAACAGAGAAGTTCATTTAGCAATACCTGACATTACCGTGCTTTGAGGACAAAGCATCTTAAAAGAAGAGGGCAATGTCATATATATAATTAGATATATATAAAGAAAATGAATTAAAAAATAAAAATGTGATAATGTTTAAAACTAAAAAAATCAGTGTTCCACGGAAACTCGCCCCCTCGTTCCCCACGCCCCGAGGGCTTGGGGGCTCCTCCATTAATGTTTCCCATCGCCCCCCAAAAAGCAAAACGTTCGGAAACGCATGAGGGGGCGCGCCTCCTAGCTTTGAACGTCGCGTTGCTTGTGGGGGACACCCACACGCTCCTCCCCGAAGATGGGGGGCTCCCACATGCCCCCCCACGATTTTGCAATTTTTTAAAAAATCAAAATTAGAAAAAAACCAAAAGAAATACATTAAACCAAAACCTAAATGATATATCCTTACCTTTCCGCGTTGTCATGATTACCTTTCCACCGTCGTGAGTGAGCTTTCCGAGCAGCGTGAGTGAAGAGTGGAGTTTAGTGGCCTGGAGCTTGAAGTTTGAAGCCCGCAAGCCATCCGGTATACAGAAGCCCGCAGTTGGAAGCCCGCAGGTTGGAAGCCCGCAGTTGGAAGCTCGCAGTTGGAAGCCCACAGGTTGGAAGCCCGCAGTTGGAAGCCCGTCGGTTGCTTGGTCGTCGGAGGTTGCAGGTAGAGGTCACAGGCTGCTTGGTCACTAGTGCAGAGGAGCATGAGCTCACCATTGCAAAGCAGCAGCAACTCGCCATTGCAGAGGAGCAACAGCTCGCCCGTGCAGCTCTCGGGTAGGGCTTGAACAT
The DNA here is from genome assembly GCA_001517045.1 of Pseudotsuga menziesii. Classification (NCBI taxonomy): domain Eukaryota; kingdom Viridiplantae; phylum Streptophyta; class Pinopsida; order Pinales; family Pinaceae; genus Pseudotsuga; species Pseudotsuga menziesii. The sequence continues at coordinate 80,851 of LPNX010381050.1, forward strand.
TTTTTTTTTAAATTAATTAAATTTTCTTTTTTTTTTTGCACCCTGATACTTGTAACTTATGCAGCCTACAATTTTTTTTTTATATAAATAATTTGTATTCAATTGTTGCGTGCCAGCCTACTGCATGATATTTTTTTTTTAATTTTTTTTGCAGCATGTAATTTTTTTTTTTGCTTGTGATTTACTAATTTTAAATTTTTTTAGGGTGATATATTTTTTTTAATTTACAAATTTGAATTTTATTATTAATTTATTTATTTCATATTTGAATATTAACTTATTTCACTGTTCGGCCTATAAATTTTTTAATTTTATTTATAATTTAAGTTAATGATTCATGAAATTAAAAAAATAAAAATAAAATCTAAATGCTTTGTTGCAGGTTGCCAAAATTGCAAAATTAAACTACACCTAGCAGTTTCGATTTTCAAACCAACAATATTAGTAACTCTAAAAATGGCAACAGTAGTGGTAGCAAGGGCAGTGACACTGAATTTCAGAGAGAGGGTAACTCTAGTGTTGGATTTGGGACAGAGATTGGAAGTGGGAGTGGAAATCCCTCATCAACCAGGTCAAATCAAAATGAAGGAGAAGGTAATGCCAATCTCAACCCATCAAAATCATTGGCTCATTATGTGAAGGGGACGTTTGATCCCAAGAAACCACTTTTGCTATATGCAAGCCTAGTAGATGCACCTTCAAACAACCAGAGAGGAAAAAGAACTGGTGGTGGATCACATCATTGGGTATGCAATGTTTGTGGCCATCCTTGGGTTGGGATTTATAGTCGGGTTAGACAACACCTTTTGAGCATTGGTGGCAAAGGGGTTTCTGTGTGTGCGAAGCGAACCTTGTTGCAAAGAAATGAGCTTATGAGGTTGCAAACGGCAACAGATGCTAAGGGCACATTCTCTAGCCAAAATGTAACATCAACAGAAGATCACAATGCAAGTTCTAAAAGGAAAGCTAACCCATCTGCTTGTATGCCTCCACGTCCTTTCGAGACATCTTCGTCAAAAAAGAAGGTTTCTCGTTCTTGTGCTATAGGGCCAACCATTACAAAGATGTATGGCAAGCTTAACCGTGATGATACAGATGATTCCATTGGAAAATTCCTTTTGCCAATGGCATTCCTTTCCATGTTACTCGTTCTCCTTATTATAAGGAGATGGTCCGTTCTATTGCATCATCGGGACCCTCATACGTTCCCCCAAGTGAGCACAAGGTGAGGACAGTGATTTTAGAGAGGCAGGTATCCAATATTAATATGCAGAAAGAGCATATGAAAGAGGTATGGGTGAGGTCAGGTTGCTCTATTGTTATGGATGGGTGGACAGACATTACAAAGATGTATGGCAAGCTTAACCGTGATGATACAGATGATTCCATTGGAAAATTCCTTTTGCCAATGGCATTCCTTTCCATGTTACTCGTTCTCCTTATTATAAGGAGATGGTTCGTTCTATTGCATCATCGGGACCCTCATATGTTCCCCCAAGTGTGCACAAGGTGAGGACAGTGATTTTAGAGAGGCAGGTATCCAATATTAATATGCAGAAAGAGCATATGAAAGAGGTATGGGTGAGGTCAGGTTGCTCTATTGTTATGGATGGGTGGACAGACATTACCAAACGCCCACTTATTAACATCATAGTTACATGTGTAGATGGGCAATTCTTTCTTAGAGCTATTGATTGTTCTGGAAAGCGCAAAGATGCAGCTTTTCAATTTGAGCTTCTTCGGAATGCTATAGAGGAGGTTGGGCCTGAGAATGTTGTGCAGGTTGTGACAGATGCAGCAGCAGTGTGCAGATCAGCTGGTTTACTAGTTCAGAGCACGTATAGGCATATATTTTGGACCCCTTGTTGTGTGCATGCTCACAACAATTCCCTTAAAGACATTGGAAAAATTGATTGGGTAACCACCTTGGTATCAACTGCAAGGGATGTGCAGATGTTTATCTGCCACCACCACACCTCCTTAGCCATGTATAGGGCTCACTCGAGGAAGGAATTCCTCAAGCCCACAAATACTAGATATGCCAGCTATTTTCTCTTATTGGAGAGGATGTTGGAGATACAGCCAGCATTGCAGGCCATGGTTGTGACTCCAGATTGGAACAGGTGGACAGAGTCCAAGATAGAGGAGGGAAAGAGGATCGGGCTTCAGATATTAGATAATGATTGGTGGGTAGATTGCGGTTATTTGGTCTCATTCTTGCACCCTATAGTTGAGGTCATTCACTACACTGACACTGATTCTCCTAGTCTTGGAGAAATCTATGAGACTTTTGACAGCATGTTGGGCAAGGTAAGGGAAGCTATTCGTTAGAAAGAGCCCTCCTTGGAGTTCTACACAAACCAAATTTGACCCATTATTCAGCGTAGGTGGGATCGAATGAACACACCTTTGCACATGGCAGCTTATGCACTAAACCCAAAATGGTACATTTCTAGGCCTGGTAGAATTGCTCCCATTCAAGATCCGGAGATCAAGAAGGGTTTTCGAACTGCCATTACAAAGATGTACAGTGAAGAGGAGGGGAAAACACTTCGGAGACAGCGATTCAGTTTGCAGGTCTCAAAGGTCCCTTCAACAAGCCTGATGCCAAGGCAGACCGTAGCGACTTAGGCCAAGATGACGCCATTGGTTGGTGGGACATGCATGGGGATGAGGCTCCAGAGATCAAACATCTTGCTATTCATTTGTTGTCTCAGATTGCTAGCTCCTCTGCAGCTGAGAGAAATTGGTCCACCTATAGCTTCATTCACTCTATCAAGAGGAATAGACTTACCTCTAGGAGAGCTGAGAAGCTAGTTGCAGTGCACAGTGCCCTTCGTCTTGCACATAGGAAGACACCAGAGTATCGGATGGGACCTGTTGTACGATGGGATGTGGATCCAGAGGACGAGGCACAGATAAAAGAGGAGGATGGAGTGGATGAGATGCTACATGGTTTGGTTGGTGTGCCATTGGTTACTCCTGAGAGTGACTCAGATACAGATGATGACATTCCCATTGATGGTCCGAATGCCTTCATGCAGCAGATGGATGCAGAGGACCAATCAATGGAGTTGACTCCTTGATGCTTGTTTTCTTATGATTTCTTTCAGCTACTTTTAGTTATCAGTGTCCATTGTTACTTGTTACTATGTTAGTTTTACTCTTGATTCTAAATATTGATCAGTGATCACTAATGACCGAGTCTTTGACTCTTTCCTATGGCTATTTTAAATTTTTAACTCTTTGAGCAATCTTAGTTTAGTAATTTATTATTGTCTATTGATGTTTCACTGTTTCAAACTTAGTATTTAAAATGGATGCTATATATTATTATTTATATCATTGATTCAATTTTTCAATTAGAATGGCTGAGATTTAAATATCAAATTTGAAATATGAATATCAAGGTTGAAAGGACAAATTGTACAATTTGAAAATGTTCATGATGAATCATTGAATTGTCACTTGTGTAAGTTTGTAACATGCTTGTTAGATTAATTTACATTGTTAGATTATCATGAAATTGCTAGTTTTTAAATTTTAATTTACATTGTTAGGATTTATGATATTTTTTATCTAGCATTTATAATTTTATAATTTATATATATATTTATAATTTTTATGACCTCGACGCCCGCCCACCCTCCGCCCCCATCGAATTTCCTTAAAATTTGGGGGTGGTCTCCACACATCCCCACCGTGCGTTTCCCCACTCCCACGCTCCCGCGTCTTGGAAACTTGGGGGAACTTTGAAAAAAAATCGTATAATAAATTGTAATTAGTCATGCGGGATTTCTATTGTAATAAACTATCATCAGAATTTTATTAATAAATATTTATTTTTATCAGTCTCCGTTAACTTTTTGTGTTCCATGTTGTCAAGTATAACAAGTGGAAATGCTTGGCCGATGTTCAAGATCCTCTTAACCAACTAAACTCATAATGAAAGCTTAAAGCCCTGCAATAATGCCATATAACTAACCTTGCTGAAATCCTTAGAAGACAGGAGAACAGGAAATGTAATAAATTCCTTCAAAATAGTCATATTTACTTGAGCAGCATTTCGAGGACAAGTGGATGAAAAAGCATGTTGAATACCAAAAACTTGAAGTTTCGGAAATCTGTCATCCACACAGAAGAGAGCAATACAGATGACTTAGTTCTAGTTAACTATAATAGAAATTGCATATAAGTGAAACAAATGTATGTAAAACTGGCAGCAAGAACATTCAGTACCTTTGCTGAATGAATTTCAATTTTTCAATCAAAAGAGAGCACTCATTCTTGTGTATCATATCATTCTGAACAAAAGCATTTACAGCTACCATAAAGATACCATCTTTGTCCCAAGTCTCTTTTTTATTATTCCCTGTGTTCAGCCATCGATGAGAAGGACCTGCAAAAGTCAGTTTATAATATCAACATGAAATAATATATTTTTAACACAAAATATACATTATCAAAAAAAATATGAGATGTCTACAAAATGTGCAAAAATGTTAGAGACCAATTTTCCCGAATAAAATAGAAACTATTACTAGATTATAGGGACATTTAAAGCCACAAAAAATAAAGTTATATATTAATTTTTCCACACAAGAATAAAAAAGTATTTATGATCAAGAAAACACAAACATGCCATTAAATTTTTCACATAACCATGATTAAGGGCCAGATGTGAGAGGTAAATTTATATATAATTTATGATAACTTAACATTTTACTTAAGTCGATCACTTGTCTTGATCCATATATTTAGTGGTAAAAAAATGTTAAGTGCATATAGTTATTCCAAACAAAGGTCCGCTATGCAGAGTGTTACAGTGTTCCCCAACACAGAAACGCATTTGAAGTTTGAAATCAAGTGCTGACTGGCATTCACCTGTCCTCAAACTTTGATAAAAGTGGCTCAGATTACAATTGCCAACTTTGTTCAGGAAAGAACTTCCCAATATGTCTATACTAAGAAAAAGAAAGAAGAATGGACTTTGATGAGGAAAAAGACTCAAGGAACTTCTGGAACTCTGGACTCTGTTTGGCACTATATATTCAAAGGAATAAAGCCCAAATCAATCTTGTTGTGCAGATTATCAAAACATATGATGCTTTCTTATCTGTTCTGGGTGAAGATGTAATCAGATTATCAACAATTGTGGTTATTTTCCATCAATTCTGGGTGATGATGTAATTGTATTTTCTTTTGTACAGTTTGAGAAATTGTTTATATGGTGGAGAGTTAGCAAAGAGTTGAATGATGATAAACAGACGAGGGCATGCCTAGGTGAACAATTCAAAGAATTAAAAGGAAGTATGATTCTCTAGACATAGCAAAGACTGATTATTTTGAAACTAATGAACTTGTAAAAGAGGACAATCAAGCAGTTGTTGCTGTTTCACATCTAAAGGCAGACCTGCGCATCAAACAGTTACATTTAAATAGCTTGCAATCACTAAAAGGGTGAATAAAAGAGGTGCTCTTTACAATTGAACATGAATTCTAGCTCACAAATTTGAGAGACAGTTTAAGGACTATGCACAAAGCAGAATAAACGTGTTACATTTATAATTTATGTTAAGATTTAAAAGTGAAAGCAGGAGAATTGAATAGAATCAAAGCCAAAACCAAACTCTGCAATAACCCAGTCACAAACGTGCTAGAAAGAGAAAAATAATTTATCATTCATGTCTATCATTATATTTTCCTAACCATTTCATCCTCATTTTCTTCACCATTGTTTTTTAAATTTGTATTTTTATTTTTATTTTGTATTTTTTAAATTCCTCATTTCCTAAAATTTTGGGGTGTCATGTTTCGCTGTCATCAACTTTTGAGGAATTTGCACTTATTTCAAAGTGTTGTGCAACATAGTTTCCCAAAGAGGCATGCCTCTTCATGTGCAAAATCCAAGCTAAGTAGCCATGGTACACGTACCGGGGGGTCGGGCATGCATGCCAGTACCGGCTACCCGTACCACCGTATCTGGTATAGGAATGGGTACCTCTGGCAGTACCTTCAAAATACCAAGCATGTGGTAACTAGGAAGAGGGTACGGGTACTCCATAAAGGCCCAAGTACCTCAACTTTGAGTACTTATCGGGTACTTCAAGGATGCATTTGGACGCCCGTGGACTTCAAAGTTCAAACACGCATTTTTTTTGGGTTTTTAAATTTTAAGTGAGGAGGGGCTAGGGGAATGGTGGGACCCTCTCCCACACACCTAAAAACAAGAGCATAAAGCTCACTAAGAGCTCAACCCACTCCATTTTCTTTCCTATCCGTGGATTTCATGTCAATTCTGGAGGTTGCTGCAACTTCATTTGTCACCATTCAGACTGATTTTGTGTTGTCCACTATCCTTTCTGCAACCCCATTCTACTAGGGGTTGTAAGGCACTGTCAGCTCTTTCTTGATTCCTGCTTCTCGACAGAAATCATCAAACTCATTAGATTCATACTCACCTCCGTTATCTCATCTCAAGATACGGATGTGTCTGCCAGTCTGATTTTCAATCAGTATCTTGAACTCTTTGAACCTGTCAAAGGTTTCACTCTTGGCCTTGAGGAAGTAAATCCAAGCCTTTCGAGAGTAATCATCAATAAAAAAGACATAATATAAACACACACTCAAGGAGGGTGAAGACATGGGCCCACAAATGTCAGAATGAATCAAATCCAAAATGCCTTTAGATATATTCTTGCTTCTGGGAAAGGATTTCTTAGTGTTCTTACCTAGAGCACATCCTTTACAGATTCCTTCATGTTTTGGAGAAACTTATGGCATACCTGTGACCATCTTCTGCAATCCTGGGAGAGCTGTGTAGTGAAGGTGTCCAAACCTTCTATGCCAAAGTTCACAAGGATCAACTATGTGATGTACCAAAGCATGAGTGGAAACTTTGGAGGCCTTGTAGAGGTCTCCCTCTCGAACCCCAATCTAAACTCTTGAGTCTAGATCTGTGTCTTTTGCCCATAAAAAAACCTTCTTGTCCATAAAGAGGACTCTGTGGCCCTTGTCTTCTAAACCAGCAACAGATAAAAGATTCTTCTTTAAACCAGGAACATAAAGAATATCATCAATATGAAGAACCGTACCTGAGTCAAGTTGGAATGAAGTTGAGCCAACTCCTTCAATCTTGTAAGCGGAGTCATCTCCAAGTTCTACCTGAATGGTGAACTTCTTCGTTTTGTAACTGGTAAGGGTACCACGGTTACCTGTCATGTGCCTGGAGGCACCACTGTCCACCAACCAAGAAGTGGAACAAGCTGAGAAAGAACCAGTTAGAGCAGAAATCAAATAGTACTCTCTTTTAGGCCCATCATTTTGATTAGCCTTGGTTTTCTTCTTCTTCTTTGGTTCTTCATCATCTTCTTCCTCTGCTTCTGCACTGGATGCTTGAAACCTTCTCTTGGGTTTCTTCTTGTTCTGCCTGCAGTCTCTAGCATAATGTCCAAACTTATGACAAGTATAACATTCAATTTTAGACATGTCAGAAGACTTACCCTGAGGTTTCTTACCCTTCTTTTGTTGAGGGAAAGGCTTCTTGAACTTCTTGGTCTTTGCTGCAAGTGCAAGGTTATCCTGATTGATTACCTTGTGAGTGTTCCTTGCTTCTTCTTGCATGCAATCATGCCAAAGCCTTTCAAAGGTTGGTTATTTTCTCGTCCACAGACGGATGCCATGAAGGTTTCCCAAGAGCTTGGGAAACCATCAACTACTGTTTGTACAAGATCATCATCATCAACAGTAACACCAATAGCAAGGAGTTGATCTCTTACCTGTTTGATCTTGGTGAAGAAGGAACCAACACTTTCATCTTTGTTCAACTTCAAGGTTCGTAGCCTCTTCTTCAAGACTATCTTTTGACTGGGAGCCTTCTTTTCATAAAAATTTATCAAAGTATCATAGCATTCTTTAGCAGTCTTCAAGGATGTGATGTTAGGCACCAATTCTTCTCTGATAGAATCATAAATGACTCTTATAGCCTTACCTTGCTTTCTCTTGTAGGCAAGTCTACCAGCATTTGTAGTTGGCTCTTCTATGGCATTAAGAACAACATCATCTAAATCATTCTCATCAAGAATGGCTGTCAACCTGGCCTTCCAAGAGTTGAAGTTTGCTGAACCATAAAGCTTCTCTTCTGGTTTGAAACCAACAGTAGCCATCTCTTTCACTTAAGCCAATGTTAGATCTGCAAATCTTATTCCAAGATCTAGTGAAAAACAACAGCAATGTCCCTTTACTGTGTTTTCACATGCTAAGCTCTTATACCATGTTGAATTTTCAGCATTAGCATAAACTTTAAAAAAATTGCAGATCTACTTAAACACTTCAGCAGTATAGTAAAAATACATTCATCACATCAGCACACATGGACACAATATTTTTCACTGGGAAACCTTCAAAGGACAAAAACCCCAAAAGCATTAATAGCTCATCTCGTAAATGAGATGACTCAAAAAATTCATCAAAAAAGTTCCTCAAATCCAGATCTAGATTTTTAACCACAATAACTATAAAATTTATCAGTAAAAATCAGACTGATAAATTTACCCAAAATTTCCAAAAATTACACAAATTACCAATTTAGGGCTTTCTTAGAAAAATTGAGACTTTCTCTCTCCTTCCTGAAAATATCAGACTTCCCAAGTCAGATCTGAAAGTACCAAGCTGACTGTACCTTTCTGTCGTACAACTGTACAGCTGTATGGATCTGACCTTCTGCTACCCGTTGACTGCTCGAATGTCCTTTTTCTTTTGTCGCGGTCTGCTCACTGTCGGGCTGCTACCCGTCCTCTCCCAGCTGCTGCCTAGGGTCTCCTTCTGCCCATGGCCTGTTTGGGTTGGCCCGTGAGCTGCCCTAAGGATCTGTGCAGCCCTAGGCTGCTACAGCACCCTTACGGGTATGCGTATAAGCTGCTAGGAGGGGCTGAGGGGCCACGGTAGCCCTGCTAGGGTCTGCCCTAGGGTGCCGATAGGCCTGCCCAAAAAAGATAGGGCAGTGACCTTGCCCAAAAAAACAAAAACACAGTCAGCCCGTGAGAAGGGAAGAGACTGCCCGAAATTTTCCTTATTGCCCGGAGGTGTACGAAATGGAAGAAGGCTGCCCAAACTCTATCTTAGTTGCCTGAAAAAATAATAATAGCTGCCACAGAAATTATGAGAGCAAGAGTGCTGATAAAACCCTAGCTGAGGGTTTGTTGAGGATGCCCTAGGCTGAGGCAAAAATCTTCTTCAACAAAAAATAGCAGCTCCACCTGTGTGAGAAAAACTTGTGTGTATAATGAGAAGTCGTGATCTTCTTTTATAGCCTTCGTTCACCTGTAAGTGGACAAGATTAGGAAAGATAAAAATAATAATATTTTTAATCTTTTCCTAATTTCACTTTCACTTTTACCAAAAGGGTCCTTTTATTTTTCCTTTGACTGAAGTCCTTATTTATTTTGACTTTCACGTGTGGTCATTTTCTTGTTGTCAAAAAATCTTTATTTATTTTGAGTTTTGACTTTGGCCTTTTTCCAAGTGCCCCTATGGTCATTACCTGTGGTCCTTTTTATTTCAAAATTACATCATCATAAACCAAGAGAGTTATTAATGCTTTTATCTCACACTGTGTGACACCTAGATCTGGTACTAGGGTAACTTAACCAAGGGTAGCTAATCCTTGGAGAAGCACACCAAGCCCATAGATCAAGGGTCAAAGTGTCACACATGCCCAGACCCAGTCTAGGGCTTACAGTGTCTTCATTCTCCAAGAGAATGGCTACTCAGAACTAAGCTGAGTATACCAGTCCTAGACTAGTCTACATCGTGGTCCAGGACCAGATGTCTACTCAACACTAGGTTGAGTCTACCCAAGGCAAATCTGGGTCTATATCATGGTCCCAGACCAGATATCTATCATTCAACAGAATGGTCACTCAACACTGGGTTGAGTCTTCACCGTGGTCCCGGACCAGGTGGTCCCATTCTCCGAAGAGAAGGGCTCTTGATGTTGCTCAGAAAAGACAACACAAACCCCATTCCTGCTCAAGGTCTGATCTATCCTTATGTCAAGATATGCTCTTGAACTCTGATATATCAATATCAAGGTTTGCTCTCAACATTTTTATTTGATATATCTTTATGGTCAAGGTGTGTTGTCAAGGGTTGATCTATCTTTATCTACTATATTGTTGCTCACTTCACCTACACTATTCTGTAGTCTTGCCATAGCGTTCAAGAAAACCACTTTATTCCCTGCCGATAGGGACATGTGGATGTGGCTCACAAAAACATTATTATGACCTGCTTCAAGTTCATGCTGAAATGGTTTTTAAAATTATCAATATCACAACTTATCAAATTATCAATTATGGTACATGAACACTCTTTTTTGGCAAATAACTTATAGTCCTACCCTTGTGTTTCCTAAATAGTTTTATTTCTTCAATCCATTTTTCTACTTATTATAAAAATATTTTTATATTTGTTTGTACTTGTCGTTTCCCCGCCATATCCGGATCCTGGGTTTTAAAAAATCTAGTGAATATGTATCTATATCCTGGTAACTTAGATCAAAGATCATCTCCCAACGATAGAAAAAAAAAATGTCACCCCCGAGCTCGCCCTTCCAAGAGAGAATAATCGTTCAGAGATAAAACATTAGAGGAAATTTCAACTCAAAATGGGCCTCCTAAGGAAAATTAATAAAATAATAGTTAAAATAATAAAATAATATTTATTAATTTTGAAGGAAGAAAAGAAAAAACTACTTTTTTGTTCGTATTTTCGACATATCTCTCTTTGTTTTTACTCAAATTTCAATCGAGACAGCTCGTTGGATGCGGAATTAAATTATGCATCCAACGAGTACCCACTCGACATACTTTTGACGAGCCCCACTACCCCGAAAACAAGAAATACCTAAAAAACGTGATGTCAGGTATTTCTTGTTTTTGGGGTAGGGGGGCCCGTCAAAAGTATGTCGAGTGGGTACTCGTTGGATGCGGAATTTAATTCTGCATCCAACGAGCTCTCTCGATCGAAATTTGAGTAAAAACATAGGGAGATATGTCGAAAATACGAACAAAAAAAGTAGTTTTTTTATGATACCTATCCCCAAATTTATATTAAAAAATTGTTTAAGAGGTGCTCCCTTTTTGAATTTTAAAGCATTTTGATTGGCTAATACATGATGACATGGAATTTGTATTATTTTTGGAAGGCCCATTTTAAATTGAAATTTCCTCTAATGAGTACATCTAGATCGTAGTAACACAAAAAGCCCCAAAGAAAGATAAGAAGAAACCTCTCCAAAGATGGAGAACCCCAGAAAAACAGTCTCCTAGTTGCAATAGCGAACTTTCTCTTGCTAAGCGAACTTGCCCTTTTGTTGTGTATCCAAATGAAGAGGTGTCCCTTCTATTTATAGTGTTTTTTGGGTGCCTTTTGATTGGGGCCGACCTAGTTGTCTTACTTACAAGGGACGACGTATCAAATAATAAAAATACTTTTTATTATCATTTATTTATGAGTCAGCTTGTCTTATTTCACAAAGAAATACATTTTCTTTTATTGTTTCTTTGACCGACTTGTGAGATGATGACCCACGCTGCTACTACAACCAATGTTGCACATATCCGATATATCGCTGCTGACTTAAACCCCCATCTGATATATCGGATCTTAAATATCGCGAGATTTCCAATATTTTCAATGTGTCGGGATACAATCAATATATCACGATAAATTAGGAACATTTCGCGATAAATTGGAAAATATCAGACTGCTAACTGAAATTTCCAAAAAAATTGCCTGCAATTGCATTTAAAGTCCGTGGGTTGGCTTTTTATGAAGTTAAAGTAGATGATACCAGAGTAAATGAGGTCATGGATTTCAAATTTTCAATGCATTGATGTCTAGAAATTTGAACTTATTATCAATAGAATTTGCAATATTTGTCCTAGATCCTTATCCTATCTGGCCATGACCATGATCAATGTACACTATCCCATGCAACACCAAATGGACTAGTTATAGAGGTGAGTCCAAATTTGATGGCAAATTTCTACAATGATATAAATTATTTGAATTGAATTGAAAGATTCTATTAAGTCCTTTCTCAACGAGTCCACCCTCTTTGTCTGCATCATGTCATCTCCACTAAAATAAAGTGACATTCATGGAAAGGGTTTCATTAAAGTCTTATGAATTTAATCTTCCTTCTGTATTTCTTACAGCGTAAAGTTGGTACTTTATGTTGGCAGCAAGGCAACTTGTATCCCCCATTCATGTTGTTATCTCTAAGTGCACTATCATCTTCGCAGACAACCAATCAGGAGGGGATTGTATCAAGTCATTTATGCTTTCTTCCAATGCACTTTTTTGTATCATCCTATCAGGGAAAATATTTCATAATTTTCAGTTTAGTAACGATATGTGACCACTCGACATCTTATGCATCTCATTTATTAGTTGCACCATCATATTTATGTAGCAAAGTGTCTATTTGATGTTGTTGTTGCTTTGTATGTTTTAAAAATTGAAAATAATGAGTATTTTTGTATTTTCCAAGGTCTTACGACATTTTCCAAGATGAAGTTGAAGCTGAAAGCTCAAGAAGGAGTCTACCCACCAAACAAATAAAGATAAGTATTCAATTGTCATTTCATCATGTTGTTTGGTTGTGCATTTGTTTATATTCAGTTGATGTGTTATGCATGTTTGAATATTTGCATTTATACTACTGAATTGCACATGATGGGTAAGAAGTCAATGATGTTGTACAACATTCCGTTGCTACTTATCTAGATTGAAACCTATTTGTCGGCATATTAGGAGTAGTGCACACTCTTAATAACATTGGGATGGAAGGAATCTAGAAGGTATTGTATGTGTACGGGATATGAATGAATGTTGTAGCATTGGCTAAAATAGTTGCATGGCTATGTGATATATATTCGTCACTATTAATATGTTTTAGAAATTATGAGATGTTTCTAATCATGCAACTGAACTTGACTTGTAGATCATTCTGAAGAACAAGTAATGATAGTTCAGAAGAGGAACTTGAAGCTTCCCGGGTCAAAGACACCGTGGCGAAAGAAAGAGCTTCAGAAGAACATAAAGAGAAAAGTAGATCCACCTCGAGAGATGAAGACCACCTTGGGCACAAGAAATAGTCCAAGATGAAGAATAATATGACGAGACTTCCAAAGAAAGCAAGAGGCCTCAGACACACTCCACTTATGTGACATTGTTGAGCGACATCATTGATGCAGAGCCTTCCAGCTATGAAGAAGTAGCAAAGAAGAAAGGGAAGGAGACTATGATCAAAGAGTACCAGTAGATCAAGAGGAATGATGTCTAGGATGCGGTGTCGAGACCTCAAGGGAAGTCCATAGTGTCTTCCAGATGGATCTACAAGATCTAGCATCCAGTAGATGGTAGCAACGTGGGATACAAGGCAAGATTCGTAGCACAAGGCTTCTCACAGAAAGAAGGCACGGACTACAAAGAGACATTTGCACCAGTGACGAGTCAAGGAGGAAGTATACGTAGAGCAACCACTGGGAGTTGAGACACATGACAGGCAGACTCGTGTGCAAATTAAAGAAGGCCTTGTACGAGCTCAGAAGGCACCCATGGGATAGCACATACAGTTACATGACGAGCTTGAAGATCGCCTAAAGTGATGAAGATCTTAACCTTTTCTACAAGGTTGAAGATGAAAGTCTATAGACAATGACAAGCTCACAGATGGGTGCGAGAAGAACTTTTAAACAAGGTTCAAGATAGAGGATCTTGGTATCTAGTGACCCTATATGGATACATAGAATATTAATAGTAGAGGAAGCTCCTTGTCACTCCAGTACAGAATGTTTCAATACATAGAGTACGAAAGGCATAGGGAGAATAATGCTCAAACATCCGGATAGAACAAATTCATAAAGACAACCTTCAATACGTTTAGAGATAATAGAGACAGTATAGATGTACAGATGAAACCCAGATGATTGTGATGTTGATGAAGACCGAAGAATACCTTCCTTGTTGAGAGGAAGTGTTGGAATTTGTGCAACTTCAGAAGCTATTCTTATTGTCCTCCTTCGGGAGTTAAACTTGTTGTAATCATTCATACAAACCCTAGAAAGAACAATGTAAGCCTTGGGGTGAAAAGTCAACAATAAAAGAATAAAATATAAATTATGAAATATAAAATTATATTGCTCCCCCTAGTGAAGTCGACCCCAGTTAAATTCTGGGTGGGAAAACAGTATAAATAGGAGGTGCCCCTCCTCATTATTTCATACAGCAACAACACAGCAGCTCAGAGAAGTTCGCAGTTTTCTGGGAGAGAGTGCAGCTACACAGCAGCTCAGAGAAGTTCGCATACACTACAGAAGAAGATTGTTTTCAGGGTTTCAATCTTTGGAAAGCATTTCCATATTTTTCTTTTCCTTCTTCATTGTACTCTGATCTTAGAATTATTATCTCCAGACGAAGGTTGCTGGGTTTTCTCCCATTTGGGTTTCCCAGGTGAAAAATACTTGTGTTATTGTTTTGAGCTTTGTCTATCTTCTAGTGATCCTATTGATAAATGCAATTAAGATATACTGCTATAATCTTAAGAAAATCTAACATGGTACCAGAGTAGTACTAGAAGAAGCCATTGCCGGAACTCCATCAGCAACTTGTCGAAACTAAGGTTTCATCTTTCAAGGTCTTCACTCAACCTTTTGGCAGAAAATGAGCATTGGGAATTTTGCTCTAAGGAGGGCACATCTTTTGGCGAAGACAGAATTCAATTTTGAGAATTTTCAATTTTGACCTAATTCTTCAGCTACATCAGAAATTAGGGTTTCCAGTTTTGACCTACTTTCTCCATAGTTTTGACTCGACTCTACCTCTACTCAACTCGCCTCACTAGGGCACATTTATCTGTGGAGTCAGTTTTCCAAAACTCCAACTTTCATTTTTGACCTAGCCTCTACTGGGATCTCAGATCCAGATATACAGTCAAGATGATCAGCATGAAGGTTGAAGATTGTTTGGAAGGGGCTTCAAATTTCATCCCCTGGAAGTCTAGGGTTCTTCTCCTACTAGAAGAAAATGACCTATTACAGTGTGTAAATGAAAAGGTCCCAAAACCAGAAGCCGAAGAAGACAAACCTCGATGGAGGAAGGATGATGCCAAATCAAGAAGGATTTTGGTGGACTCAGTTAAAGACCACTTGGTTCCTCAGATCTCGAAAAAGACGACAACAAGGAAGATGTTCAAAACCTTAAAGAAGCGATTTGAAGTTTGAGCACAATAGCATCAATGTGACTCACATTGAGGAATCAACTGTCGAATATGAAGATGACGAAGTTCAAGAATATTGCCTCACATTTCATGAGGATCACCGAGCTTCGGGACAAGCTAAAGTCTAGTGGAGACAATCTTAAAGAAAAGGATCTCATTATGACCATCTTAAATGGTATCCCACCATCTTGAGAGTCTCTCATCCAAGCTATAAGTGGCCGAACCAAGCAGCTCAAATTTTATAAGCTATGGACAGAATGCACTCAGGAAGAAACAAGAATCACAACACGCCAAAGACTTCATGGCGCTCAACCTGAGGAGAATCAAGCGTTCATATCTTATGCCAAGAAAGGGAAGGGAAGGGGAAGGAAGTCCTTCAATTACAAGCACCAAGATATGAGATAAAGTCCTCCCCCAGATCAAAAGAAACAAGAGAATAAGGACTTATCTCAGATTCAGTGCTACAGATGCAAGAAATACAGTCATTATGCCAGTAGTTGTCGAAGTTTAATCAAAAGGAAGCATGAAGCTTCAACTGCTGATGTAGAAGAAGACCCTCCTCACAAGGAGCCAAGGAAGGATGATCGTTCGGAGTTCTTGTTCTAAGAAATGATATGAACATCCAGATTGTGATGATCATCAAGCAAGCATATGAAGACCAATGGACCCTAACAGTGGGAGCCCACCCACAAAACTACAAAATATAAGTATTTGATTTCACATGCTCTAGTAGATTAGATCTGGTTTTTTTAATGTGTTACACATATCTACATTTCTAAAAATCAGGTAGTTAAATAGCCTGTCATGCTACACAACCCATCTAGGATGAGGACTCCTTTATAGCATACTAGAGTAGTACACACTCTTTGATGGTATGCTATAATGGAGACCATAAGCATCCAGATAATGGCCTTACGTGTGTTGTGTCAAAACATTGACTAAAAGGTTGCCCACATTATTTTGTTAATACATTGATTATGAAATATTGTTAACCATCTGACGAGATTTGACTTGTAGGGAATGCCATGATCTACAAGGACAAGTGATCCCATTGATATACGGATGGAACGGAAGCAAAAAGCCTCTAAAAGCATGTATTACTACGTTGCAGGAAACACCTGCCCCTCTGCCCTACCATGCCCGTTTCTGCCCGGAACCATTGAAACGCGTGTGATACGCGTTGGAAACGCATTTCAGACTGTACTACGTTGTACCCCGTGTGGGAAACGGCCCTAGTACAGACTGAAACGCGTTTCAAGCGCATATCACCCTTCGTACTGAGCGTTTCCCAAAAAAATAGCGCATGTCCAGGCCTGCAAATAAACCACCGATGTTTAGTTCATGAGTTAGCAAACCTTACGGTGGTTTGGCGTTAGGGTTAGGTGAGGGAAAGGCCAAAAAAATGATAAAAAGCCTCAACCCATAGATCACAACACATCCGATTGAGAAACCAAGCCATGGCAACGACGACTGCTCTTTGCAGGTGGTGACTGTCGACGAAGGTGATAAGGTAAGTTCGTTTCTTCAATCTTGTAATCTTCTACAACCTTCTGCCTCAGCCGTGTTCATCTTCAAAAATAAATTCATGCGAACTGTGGACTGTTCAATTTTGCAGGTGGAGGTGTCCAACGATTTGCTGCTATAGAAACCAATTATTTTTAGATAGCTACAACCATCAGAGTTTCGTGTTTTGTGGCATTTTGGGGCAGCACCAGTCAGAGTTTTGTGTTTAGTGGTGAGTAACAATCAATCTGAAAGGGTTAGTTGGGGCATGACGCCCCCCTTTGGCTCACTATTTCATTAAGTGACACCTTATTTTAGTCTATCTTGTTATTTTTTGTCTATTTTAGGGCTTATTTCCCAACTTGTGGGGAATTTAACCTAAAAACTAGTATATTTCTAATAACTTTATTTTAGACTTGTTGGCTTAAAATTAAAAAAGTAGAGGATGAAAAGTATAAATAGACATCCTCACATCATTGTAAAATGAGATGGACAAGGGTTCAAATTATGATATCTTTCTTTTCTCTCTTGATTTATGAACTTTTGGAGTGATGTGCACCTCTCTTGGATAACTTCATTCTTGCTTGGAAGATGACAATGTGAAGATCTAGGGTTTCTTTTATGCTCTTTCTAAGTGGGTGCTAAGAACGGTTGAAATAACTCATGCTCAAGGATGACCTAAGGTAACTCTTGTTCATCTCTTGGTTAATGTTGATATATTTTCTCTTGAGATAGGTCTAACGTTGCTCACAAGGTGCTTTAGGCTGAATTAGGATTTTATGTTAACATTTTGTCTACTTGCTTAAGGGAACCTTCCTTTACAAGAGCTTTCCATTGCCATTTTAAGCCTTGGACTTCCATATTTGCCCTAGCTAGAGCTTTGCTAGCTTATGCCTGTAGTCATTGTTATCATATATACATTCTGCAGCTGAGTTACCATGATGCAGCATACATACTTGTCTCTTATTCTATTCTGGGCTATTTTTACATGGGGTATCAACATGGATCTTTAAGGGAACCTTCCTTTACAAGAGCTCGCCATTACCATTTTAATCCTTGGACTTCCATATTTGCCCTAGCTAGAGCTTTGCTAGCTTATGCATGTTGTCATTGTTATCACATATACATTCTGCAGCTAAGTTACCATGATGCAGCATACAGACTTGTCTCTTATTCTATTCCAAGTTATTTTTACATAGGGTATCAACATGGATCTTACAGCTTCATTCATTTCAAAGCCTTATTCATTAGATTTTCCTTGCCATGACTGAGATTCAAGAGTCCATTGAGATGCTTCTAGTGATGATCTAGTTCATTGTAGCAGAGCAGCAGATCAGAGTTGGTACATACAGTTATAGAGGGGTTTGTCAGTTGGAGACAGGTATATTTGGTGACATCAGGTATACATTTCCTTGGTTTGATTTTGCTCTATGATGTATGTCAGACACCTATGCTTATCATGTTAGGATGATTATGGTGACCTAAGCTTATATCTTATATTGGTCTAACCTGTGTTATGATTAATTGAGGAATTTGATGAGAAGATTGTTGCCCATGCCATGCTTGTACAAATCGTAAACCTTGGTGCTAGGATGGTTCCATGTCATTTGTCCATGTCCATCCAGTTTCATCCATTGTAAACTTAGCCTGTGACTTATTAGATTGTTTGAGACTTGTAAGATTGAAGATTTTTTCCCCATTTTGACCTTCTATGCATGATGGATCCCATGTTGTTTTGTGTCTCTGCTCTAAGCTGTGCGACAAAACTTGTCGAAGCCTTGATCCTTCTGGGCCAAGAGAACCCACTGGTGTTGGTTCCTGAGCTTAAGCGAGTTGGGTTTTGAAGCCTTGACCTCTTTGGTCGATTGCCCCCGATGTTTGGTCCTGACTGTGGATATTCCCCCTAGTTGCCCAAGAAGTTGTCAGCTAAAACCTGAAGCAATATGTCTACCATCATTACATGCATTATGAGCTATATGTTATATGTTATGAAATGCAATCCTGCAAATGAAATTGCAAACTGTGTCTTTAGACACAAATCAAAAAGGCTATGAAGTGAAAATGTTAAAGACCCAAATAAAGCAGTGGATAAACAAATGCTAAATCTAAAGACTGTTGGCCATCTGATTGATAATGTAATGATTAATTCCTCACAGAGCCTACAGGTTTTGATGTGAGATGGGGCAAGGGACCGCTAATTCACAATGTCCCCTAGGATCTCTTCACTATAGTTTCTTGTGCACTCAACATAAGGGTCCTAGAAAAGATCCTCACGGAGGTTGATTCTTAGCTTGGATGTGGGTCATAGACATGTTAAAGTTGAATGGACACTTTTAGATCAACTCATCCACCTGTGAGACACCACCATTCCCTATTGTTCAATCTATCATGCATATGTCACTTTGACCCTGTGTACTTGTCATTAGTCGGATAAATCACTGAGTTAAAGTCAGTTAAAAGTCATTTCCCTTTACCTAAACCTTGTTCTTCCATCCTCACCCATCTATAGCACATTGTTTACCCTTTGTAAGTATGCCACGAACAAGCAGATTTCCGAAAAGTTCCAAGATTCTTCAGAAGCACAGGTACATCTTACTATTATTATCATTATTAGTCACCATGATTATGAATAACCGATTCAAGTTTGGTTTTGATATACACCATTAGAGCATTTCTTACCTTGGATGGTTGTAGGATTATATTGATATAGTATCTCACCTTGATTTTGGGTGCTTTGACCTGGTCAGCCCAGTTGACCAAGTCAATCACGGTTCCCAAGGCAGTGACTCAAAAATATATGGTCTATATTTGTTCCAGACATGCCCAAGACCAATACTGTAGTTTCAGTTTTGAGAGTTTGGCCCCAGTTCTCCAGATAAGTGATTATTATCACTTAATTATTGGCCAAATGATCAAATCTTATTCCAGATGGCCGTATGATTGGTTCTCCTAGAGCAGAGCAGTGTTCCAGGGGGTATGAGTAGTCATTTATACCATTCTTCTATGTCTCTAGATCATCCAGAGTAGTCAGTTTGCCCCAATTTGCACCCTGGAGAGAGTTATGGTGGATTTATCAGTTTCCAAAGATTGTACTAGCAAAAATGAATTAGAAAAATCACTGAAAAAGTCGATTTGGCCTCCTGGGTCAACAAAATGGCTTGGAATTTTGACAGATATTGTATCTCAGCATCCCGGACTGTCCCTCAGCGGTTTTTAGTCAGCAGATGTTCGAATTATTTTATTATGGCTCAGCCAGTGAGGAAATCCCCCCCAAGGGGCACCCCCTCAACTTGGCCATTGATGCATTTCATTGTTATATCTTGTATTATCAAGTTGTAAAGGGGCCTACAGTGAATTAAGCCCCTAGTTACCCCCTCCTATGTACTATCATGTCACAACTTATCTTATATTGTGACTTTGACTTAATGTTTCCCGCTAATGTGCACACCGTCAGTAGAAATCTTTTGAAAGTTGTTTCCCAAGTGGGAAAGGTGTGGCCTTAGGGGCAAGCAAAGAGCCAAGGGTTGTCAATTGATTCCGACTCCTCCGTTTAGGCAAACTCCTAATGAATCCAAGGGGGGTAGACCCTATAAAGAATTTCTAAGGCTCTTGTGTTTCAAAATGTTTTTTGGTGTATGATGAGGATGGGTGTTTTTTAGGAGTTTTTTAAAGAGATTTACAATAGCAGTTTAATTATCCAAGTAGGTACTTGCAAGATAATTAAAGATGCACAACCACTTGACAATGACAATTTAAAAGTAAAGCATCCATAGCATGATATGAAAATAGATAAAACAAGTGCTCCAGATAGATAATAAGCAAATAAATAATTGATAAGACCAGTGCCAAATGGAGTCAATGTAGTGCTTGGGATGCTTGATACAAGTCTTGGGTGTGCTTGAGAACGTTTTGCAAGTGTTCTTGGTAAATTTTATTGTAAATTTTAGGGATGAAGTTTATTATTAAAAGGGAAGGGGAACTCCAAGATATACCTTTCAATACTGGAGATATGTCCGGATAATAGTCTAAGTGGTTCCATACAAGAACATGTGGGTTGTCCGAAGTCTCTAAAGCGGTGTTCAACACTACACCAACAAGGATATAGTCTAACTGTGCTTTCAAAGTCTCGTTACAGTGGTTCCCGCGTTCCCAGGCAGAATTTGCCCACTTTCGATTATTAGTGATCAACGCCGAATTTTCGTTGGTTTTCTTGGGAGAGTGTTTTATTTATGTTTGAAGTGGATTAAAATGTGAAGATTTAGTGAATCTACAACTGCTTCTGGGTATCCCACAAGTGGGTAGAGCATACACAGTGTAGCAAATGTAAATTCCAATTTTATAAAATGTTGTGAACAAGAACCATTGAAAAACTCTCCGACAGAGAGCACTCTTGATCCGCTTTATGGCGAGATTCAAGAGATTTATGGAAAAGGTAAAAAATGCTAAAATAAATTAACTGAAAATTAAACAACAAAATCTCCGACAGAGAACACTCTTGATCCACCTTTCGGTGAGATTCAAGAGATTTTGTGTTCTTTTTATTTAGCAATTTATATGAAAACATGAAATCTAATCTAAGACAAAAAGCAAAACCTCTTCGATCGAGAGTGCTCTTGATCCACTTTTCAATGAGATTCAAGAGACCTTGGGTTCTTTTTAACAATTTATATGAGATAAAAATACTTGAAAAGTGAAGCAAAACTACACTAGCAAATTGAGATCTAGCAAACTTTTTCAAAAGATGAAGCTAACTCTTTCTATTCTACTCTAACAATTTATTGTGCTGGTAGAAAGTAAAGTAAAGTCTGAAAATAGACAATGGACGATACAGGCTTCCCACAAATGGGGTAACTGGGGTGTGGAGCCTTTATCCCACTTGCTCTTTATTAATTATTACAATGCTTTGATGTTTGGGGCTCCCTTTTGATCTTGGAAAGTGATCAAAAAGTCCTACAAAGCATTCCAGATAAGGGGAATGAAGAAGGGGGAATTAGAGGTGATTTCAAGAGCCTGAAACCTCAAAATTTCGCCAACATTTCTGCTTAACCTGTCACGAAAAGGCAAAAACCAGCAAGCTATGTATTTGTAAATCAATGGGTTAGTCAATAAAATACACTAAAAAAATTACACTTAGCACTTGTGCAAAGATAGAACTGTTATGCTACTTCAAGTACTAACTAGATCCAAGCTTTTAAATGTAAAATTGAAACACTTCCTAGATCTAGAAATGAGAGCAAGTAAAACGAGAATGATAAGCCTTATAGATCTGATTTTAACTTGCAAAAATAAAGTAACTAAGAAAGAGTTGAAATTTGATTTTAAAGGTGAATAAGAGATGTAGAACCACTTAGATCTTGAATCTTTGAAGCCACCTTGGATCTCAGTTAGCAAATAGTTGTTGAATTTTTATACTCGACTCCGAGAAAAGGAGATGCAAACTAGATCAACCTTTTACTCAGTAGAGTGGAGTGATCTGCAAACAAAGAACTCATACACTTGCAAAAATGGTTATTAGATCATGTACCATCTACTATTTGAAATCAAAAAAGCATGAGATACAACTAAATAAGACAATGCTCTTTTAGATCTCTAAGAGTAAATAAGTAAATAGATAACTTGAGACTACAAATATCTATTCTTATGTGCTTATGTAAGCCCTCTAAAGCATTGATCAATAACCACAGATTAGCAAAGCAAGAGAAAAAATTGAAACTGTATCACCTCATTCACCAAAGCATATGCATCCAATAACCACACCACATGAGCCTCCAAACCCTTTTTGTATTCAAATAATTGCATGAAAGCAACAAGCATTACAATATTTTTCACCAGAGGTTCTCTACAAAAATCATCCACCCAAAAATGGGAGAAGAGACCTCTTATTTATAACAAAACCCAGCCCCAAGGGGGGCACCAACCAACTGAAGATCAACCCGGAGTGTAACTGAGTTGAACTAAGCTAATCAAGAGTGGAACTGGAGAGGTAGATGCCACCTCTCCTACCAACTCACTCCCCAAAGGCCACATCACCCAACCACTCTACCAAACCCCACATGTGCGAGCCCTCTCCTCACGCTAATTGTACGGCATCTAAGTGACGTGAATGATTGATTTGAACAAAGCTTTGTAAATATAGCTTGAAATAACAAAAGTTTTTAAGAGAGGGGAGGGTCACCTACTCTAGCGCAACCTTCTCCATGCCTCAAGCGTGAAAGCTCTAGCATTGACGTCACCACTCCCACAACAAATCGTAACCACTTCCCTTATCCCAAGTCTTAAGTCATATCATGAAATAATTAGTAGCCTCTTCAACAAAACTTAAAAAAACTTCTAAGGGAGGAGGGGTCCAGTCCCTTTCTATTCGCTAGCCCTCACATGTTAGCATGAGCTTTCACTTCCTTGACATCGCCTCTCTTTTTAAAACAATTCGTAACAATCTTTTAAACCAAACTTTATATGCCAACCAACTTTGAAGAGGGTCGCATGGCATGCAGGGCCCACCTCCATGTCATCCCCACCTTTAAAATATTAATTTTTTATTTTTTTGAATTTTTTACTTTTGTGCATTTTCTCATAATTTAGCATTTAAATGCCATTCTAGTGCTCTGTTAGTCAAATAATGCCTTCCAGGGTGTTTCAGCTGCCCGAAATATAGTGAAAGTGGCCACTGGGGTAAAGATGTTGCTCTGAGCTTGAAAATGAGCCCAACCACACCAAAAACGGACTCTCGATCACACTTTTTTTATATTTTGAATTTTTCCATTTAAACCATTAAAAAATGGCTTTAAAACGAAAATAAAAATAATATTTTTTCTCAGAATTGGACGAAACTCTAGATGTACCTAGTACATGTCCATACGACTCAAAAACAATGCCTAACACGCTTATATACATCGACACATGAACTTTAATAACCTCCTGAGGCCTAACCACCAAGACAAAAATTCCAGCTTTGGAGGAGACGTGAAAAACTCGAAAATTATACATCGCTTATTCAGCATTGCATAATTGATAAGGGAAAAAATACCTTGGAATAATCGGATTGATAGCCTAGTCTTAGGAAGCCAAGTCCTTTACAAAAAGTTTGTCGTGTTAGAGCATTTATTACAACGCCCCCAAGGTGTATGAACATGCATTTTATTAAAAGAAACAGACCACAACTAGTACTTATGTAACCACGAAACTTCTGAGCACTGACAATGAACAATTGACTTGTTAAATACTCTGGCGACTCACTGGAAATCCATTAAGTGCAGAATTAGTGGATAACACTTAGGATAGGCGTCCTTGAGCAAAGTGCGCCCCCTCTTTGACTTAGTCACTTGATCCATGTGATGATTTATGTATTTTTGATCTGCACCGTTGATGATGTTATAATCTCAACCGTTGGATGAAAAAGAAAGTTAGGGTTTACGTCTCTCTCAAACTATTTAAGAGAGGTGATCCCCCCATTGTAAAGGATGAGCTTTGGCACCGGAATTTTAATAAAGAGATTCTTGTCTGGGATTATTCTTCTGTGTATCTTGTGGATGGTTTGATGATCTGATGATTGGCATTGCTACTCTTCTATATTGAGCTTTATTCGGGATACATCTTGCATTTCTTCTTTACCCATCTCATCTGCAAGAAAAGTAGGCGCGCTAGGAGAGAGGGCGTTTTTTTGGGGCAACTCACCTTCGTCCCGGCTCTTGGGTGTTCGAATCAGGGAGTATCTTGTTCTTTATGATTTTTTATTCTCTTTCTTTCCTGTATTCTGCAGATCTCGTTCATTTGTCTGATCGGTTGATCTTTCTTTAATTTTCCAGGTTGAAGGAGGCGTTAGGGTGACTGGCTATGGCAAAATAACAACAAGATCCTCCTCGAAAAAGTTCATTTCGACGAGAAAGTGACATTCTTCATCATTTCTAAGCTCATCTACAAGATCCAGGTATGTCTCGCAGGTAAGTTTCTCTTCTTTTATTTTTTGTATCTGCATTGCCCATCATTCTATTATATTAAAACCCTCATTTCGTAGATCTATAGGTTCTAGCTTGCGGCGAGCTATTAAATTTAAAACCCACTTCGGATTTAACATAAAACCCCTAAGTTTAAAGTTAAATTACAATCAGACTCCATTTGCCCATCTAAAGCACTGGCCTGCTACTTTGGGAAAAACGACCCCCTTGGGGAAAGTGGGTATTTCACAAACGGCAAACTGGGTATTGTTGGTTTCAGTTTTATTCGCTTAATCTTACATCCAGCAATCACTCTGAGTATCCAATTTTATTAAATTTCACCATTTTTCCTTAGATCCCAATTTTATGCTTAAAACCCTAGGGTAAATTTTGGGCTTTTCACCTGGATGCTCAGAATCTCTTGGTATTTGTTCTAAATTCTAATTAACCATCCCACTTAGAGATTCTACCAAGTTTCCCTCGACTAACTGTTCATTTTCCTTGTTTTAGGGTTTCTTGGTCATAGGAACACCCCCTGGGCTTTGTGTTTTCATTGGTCTAAAGTGCTGGTATCCTTGACTGGTGTGACATCCGAGTTCTTTCGAAAGTCTTGGATATCGTAGGTCACCACTTTGGTTGCCTTTCCTTTGTCGTCCTGAATAGTATCATCACACGAGGCAACTACAAGATTCATGATAACAGTCACATCCAAGTTAGCTGCAGCTACCATGATGCAGATCATGTGCCTCAACATTGAGCCAATCCTTACATGAGCATGAGCAGAGCTTCACAAAGTTGATCATCGATGATGTGCTATATCTTCAGAGCTAGCCAGAGTCACTCAGAGCATCCTCCAGGTCCCTTTGTCAAAGGTTGTTCCTTACATGACCCCATGAAAATGAGGTAGCTCGGTCATGGTCCACTTATAGAGAAGCAGAGATCCGTTTTGGTCTGTTTCCCTTGCCGATACTTGTCAGAGATCAATTTTCAGATTCACTCAAAAGAGCAGGCATATTATTATAATTTATTGCACATCGAAGTTATGCATTACCTCATTTATTTATATTAGTAGTCTGACTTGGCGAAATGGGAAAATGGAAATTTGCAAGCCTACTAGAATGGAATATAGACAAAGTTGTGAATGTCCATAGGGCCCTACATTGTATCTTTATATATGGTATATGGATGGCTAGGAATCTTATGATATTTCAGAATCTATTTATGACAACTTTGAAGTAGCACACAAGATCAAAATGTCTTATGAAGGAAATAAGAAGCCACTAAAGACAAAAACCCAAGGATTCTACAAATGCCAAGCATAAACAAGAAAGTCCCTGGGGATTTTTCGATGGGGCGTGCCAAGGGGATCTAGAGTTCTGTGAGGCTGGTGCAGTCCTATTAGTTAATACCTCACATTGCTTTTGTTTACGATATGCTCCTGGGATTGGGACCAACAACAGGGCAGAACTTTACACTCTGTGGATACTTTTGAAGACAGCATATAACAAAGGTATAAACCATTTACAAGTTATGGGTGATTCAAAACTTGTGATACAGTGGGCCAACCAAAATCATAATATTGGCAATTTAGACCTGAAACCTATCGTGAATGAAATTGTAGAGGTAAAATCTCATTTCCATGATATTTCCTTTACACTTATACAAAGCATTCAACACTAAAGCTGACAACTTATCCAAAAATGCCCTACTCTTGTAGGAGGGTAGCTTTGCTGAACAAGTCTTCCAGGGAGGCCCTCTCCTACCAGCTTCAGAATCTCACTTTTACTAATTCTGGTAATATTTAGAGTTTGTTCGAAGTTTACCATGTCATCTGGATGTATGGAAGACCATGAAGTTCATTTTTTCGTCTAGGAAATACTTAGAAACTTTTTGTATTCAATCTTGGAATACTATAATATGTCAGAACAGGAAGTGTGCTTGCAAGCACTAAGAGGGTCAGTTTTCTTTTCGAAGGAGTCCCTTTTTGGACAAAAAACGTATATTTGATTCAAACTCTAAAATATCAATATAATGATTTTTTCTGAGAAAAAAAAAATATATCTATATATATATATATATAGCCCCAAGGGTTAGCTCGATTGGTAGATGCTCTTGTGTGAAAATTCAAGGGTTAGCTCAATTGGTAGATGCTCTTGTGTGAAAATTCAAGGGTTAGCTCAATTGGTAGATGCTCTTCTATGAAAGTTTATGATGTCTTAGAATCAAATCCTACTGAGTCCATATTATTGACCTCAAGGGTTAGCTCAATTGGTAGATGCTCTTCTATGAAAGTTTATGATGTCTTAGAATCAAATCCCATTGAATCCCTGGGAGTTACCAGGGAATATTTTGGCTGGCAGTTACTGTTGTCCCACATCTGGAAAACCAAAGAAGAGGGGCAAAATCCACAGGGGGCTACTAAGGTATCAGCATCCTCACTTGGCATGCTTAAGACATGGGCAAATGACGAACTGAGAATTCTCAGAAAAATCATAAATTTATACATAAGTTTTTCTATTATTAATATAATAATAATAATAATGTTAGTGATAATAAGACCTCTAAGTAACATAAGTTTTTCTATTATTAATATAATAATAATAATAACGTTAGTGATAAGAAAACCTCTAAGTAACATAAGTTTTTCTATTATTAATATAATAATAATAATAATAGGGTCTTTTATGAAATGTTATATCTAAGTATTTTTAAGTATTTTTAAGGTCTTGAGGCTAGACCTTGAAGTCTCAAAAATATCTCAAACCAAAAGCTATGTCATTGTTTTAATCTTTTTTTGCCTAAAGACATATCTCAGAAATCATTTAAATGAGTTTCATGATAATAAGACCTCTAACTCACAATTACACTAATAGAATAGAAATTTAGAAAAGTGGAATGTCGAAAAATAAAAGCTTTGATGTCCAGAACCATTCAAGCAAGTTTATTTCAGCTCAAATTTTCTATGAGTTGGGGAATGACACATTAAAACTAATCATAAATGTAAGGACTTCAGTCTATGTAAACACAATACCTTCAAGAGTGTCTAATGTTGACTTCAAGTATGTTAAAACATCCAATCCAGGGTGTACAACATTTGTTTCATCTGACATTGTGGAGCACCTGCAAGACACGGTAGCATCCATGAATAACAGACAAGATAAAGTAACACTGCACATCATCAATATTTAATCATAATCTCAAGCACACAAGCACACTGTCGAAACGTAGGTAACTACATTCAAATAAATAGTTAAACAACGATCCATGCATAAAATAACTCAGAGTCACAAGTTTAAAACAGACAATAAAGTTGTATTTTGTGGAGTGACAGATTTAAAACAGCCAATAAAGTTGTATATTGCTTTGTCTTTTATAGGAATTGCAAGCATATTGTCAAGAAACTAGAACAAAAATGATAGCTTGCAACCAGTAGCCAACAAAAATGGAAGCTTAAATAAGGAACAGGCCTATCCCCAAGAAATGAACATTCATCGTACAAAAGGTCCATGTTGGAATTCACATCAAGTTAATAAAGGAATCATACAAGTGACAAGAATGGCACAAATATTAACAGGAGATATACGATTAAGATATAATAGGGTGTAGGCTTATTAAAACTAAAGACACGAGACTGAAGGGCAAGGTCAAAAATAATCAGCGTACCTGTGATTTAAAACTTTCTTCCATATCTGAATACCATTTGTTCTTCTACCATCACAAGATGACCACAAGCATGATCTGGGGAATGATTTAGATTGTGATCCTTGAATTGAGGGCCCTGTAGAAAGATTGAATAGTATGACTGTCACAGATCTGTTTGGGTGAAACATCTCATTGGACATCTTTCGCCTATTGCAATATCATAGACTTGTTATTCAAGTGTTTGAAATAAACAACATGTAGAATTATATTAGAAGTGCCATGCATCCTTTCATGTGCAACTTTTAAAAGATGTGCAAATCATGAGAACAATGCTAATTCAAAGTAAACTAAACCACCACCAAGAATTGTATGTAGCAGATCAGAACAAGAAAACGAAATCAAATGAAAATGTAACAAGTCAATTCCTAACTTAAACAGGCATTAAGTAGCCAATATATGTGTTTAAAAGTCTACTAGAAAAATATCAAATATCAGCAATAAAGGGAAGAGGTTTCCACAATGTAGCAGTCTAATTCAGTTCATCACAAGTTCAAAATGGGCACAACACATAATCATACCAAAAAAAAAGATTAAACCCAAAATCAAATTTAGACAAGGCACTATAGATTCATTGATTTAAGATTATCATAAATAAACCTAAACACAAAAATTAATTTTGCAGAGGAGCTCAAGATTCATTGACTGTCAAAAGTAAACTTAATACTACATATATTACTAAACTTTATACTAGAGGAATTCAGGGTGCACACATTTACAAAGTAAATAGTAGAGAGAGAATAAATAGAAGTCTTTATTATAAATGTTGCAGCGTTACAACCCTCACAGGCTCACACCATGGGTGACATGAATAGGTAAGATCATTCTAACATTAATATTTAACATTCATTTCCTTGGTCACAACTCACTAATACATTTTAGGTGACCAACATTAATGACTCCTAAAAACAACATTTAAACATAAATGATATAGGTATTGAATGTTGCAACTCAAAGCCCCCAATAACACAAAATAACACTTTTTTGGTTTACTCCTTAATATTAAAGTTCAAAATTTTACAATTCAAGAATTTTATAAAATATTTTTGATGTCAAGGCTGCATATGGGTCGACTCCCAACCACTGGGCGACAATGGTAACCAGCGACAATGACTGCTAGTTTTCTAGAAGTCCCCTAGGTATGTGACGTATCTTAAATGCAACAGCAACTGCATCTCCTCAGATGCCATTATTCTTGCTCCATCAAGTTTACATCACCCTCATTTTGACGTTGAAAGTAGATTTCACCAAGAAAATTGTCCATGTTGAGCTTATAACCTGCAAGCAGATTTTCCTTATAGGCAACCAATTGAACGATGAACACCCTTTCTTCTTTCTTTCATCAGGATAAACATTTTGTTTAGTATTCTCTGGGGTAAACTCTATTAAATTTCTTTTTATACAGAACTAAATCCCCAAATTGTTTTCCATCACCCAGAAAACATGTCTTCTAAAATATATTTTGAGCAATGTTTTGAGGTTTTATGCAAGATGATTTCTGTCTGGTTCTCAAACTGGCCATTTTATAACTTGTGACCAGCATTTTTCTCTCTTAATTGTAATGCCTTCACTACTTCAGAATAAAAAAATATTCTCCTTGATAAAAACCAACCTTGTCCACAATGTGCCTTGTGCTAATCAAGATTTTCAACTGAGCTGCACTTTTTCTAACAACTTCTAAACACAACTTTTGCTTTTCCCTTCCATCCTCTGATTTTTATGGCTTCCCCATGTAGCAAAATTTTAATTTCCAGAAAATAATAATATGTTTAGGACACAAACTGTTGTTTCTTACATCTCAGCTAGGGAAAACAATTTCATTTTTATTTTACGTTCTTCTCAGGATGAGATGGGCATCTGCTCTCAGGTGTGTTGAGGATGTTCTTTCTTTTGAAGATGTCAGATAGCTTCTTTCTCTCTGGTTTTCTTTTCGGAATTATTTTGTCTGCTTCCATAAAATCAGGTCTACTCCTACATCGCCAATGCCTATGCAGAACACCAACTTATCAACTGTAAAATATCAGTTGTAGTAATCCCTCACATATCCACATATCAATTAATACTCCTTTGTTGACTTTAGTATTAGAGCATTAATAGTCAAATGCTACTGCTTAATGCGGCAATACTATTTTTAACTATCCCTTAAAATAAAAGATTCAAAATATTGCAAAGATGGTTACAACAATAATACAAGAGCCGCATGTGGCAATCGGTGACAGAGCATGAAGATAGAATTTGCTAATGCAGAAGGTGGAAAGTGAAGTATTCGAGGAATCGCCATTCACAATTGCATCTGTTTGGAAGCAGCATGAAGCCATAAAGTCTAAAGCATGTGGACTGTAATCTTTTTTTTGCAAAGCATGAGGAAAATGACAAGGCAAAATGAATCTTATGAACGCCTATAGGAGATTACATGCTAACAAGGACATGAGCTGGTGGCCAACCAAGAAAGTTAGCTATATATTAGTGCACCTTTTTTATACATTATCACAAGGTAGAGTTGCTGTTAAAAGGGAGCCCTCCTCTTCAAGTAGTAATGCTCTTCGATTTTTGTTTAAGAATTGAGAAACCAAAGATATTTATGATTTATGTGAATAATAGTCTCTTTATCAGATAAGGAATGTTGTCAATGTGTAAGCTCTTAACCTAGCAATGTTGTCAATGCTTGAGCTCTTGAATAAGGAATTACATTGATTGAATTTCCACATATGCTCATGCTTATCACACCACCTTAATTGCTATAGAAGGCCAAATTTGTTCCAAGCAAGACAATGCCAAATGCAAACGAAAGACATTGGAGAAGTGTAAGTTGCACAATATTTATGGTTCTCTCCTGCAGGAAATATCCACCAACATGAAAGCAGTGATGCAGCTTTATGCCCACATCCTCATAACTGGATATGAACCTCACAACTCCCTACTTAGTAAACTTGTGAGCATGTATGCCGTGAGGGGTAATATGAAGGAGGTGTTAGTTTTGTACCTAGGAATTTGTTCCCTAAGTGACTTTTTGCCTAAGTCACTTAGAAAGGGGAAAAAGGTGACCCTCACATTAAAAGCTACTTAATGAGACTTTATAAAGTTAAAGTCACTTTTTGATAAATTTAAGTGGGTGAGTAAATTTATTTAAGTGATTTAAATAAATGTGATTTTTACTCTCATTGAATCTTAGCCATTGGATTGGATCTTTCTCCACTGTTGGATTAGATTCCCACTTAGGGTTTAGACAAAAAAAGGGTTGAGGGAGGCAAAACACTTCACTTTTTCATTTTTGGACAAGGAGAGACTGAGCTGAGAGAGAAGGAGGTCGAGCTAGGGCATTGGCACGATTCCCAAGAAGAGAGACTGCACAGAAATCGAGGGTACGGACTGCATTAATTGCTGCACAGTTTTCGAGGGTGTACGGACTACATTTATTTCTGCACAAAAATCGAGGGTGTACGGACTGCAATTAATGCTGCACGGAAATCGAGACAGAGGTACGGACTGCATTAATTGCTGCACAGTTTTCGAAGTGTACGGACTGCATTTAATGCTGCACAGTTTTCGAAGTGTACGGACTGCATTTAATGCTGCACAGTTTTCGAGGTGTGCGGATTCCGTACAATACGGATTTTGGCACAGTTTTCTAGGCAGATTTTTGGCACAGAAATCGAGGTAAACTCTGCACAGTTTTCGAGATAAAACAGGGCACAGAAATCGAGGCCATACAGTTGTACGGACTACTGTTATTTTTCTGCACAGTTTTCAAGGCTTTGCTGGGCACGTTTTTCAAGATTTTGAGATGAAATCTTGGGTGGAGATAAGTTAAATTTTCACTGTATTTATGTTCTGATATTTTGCTGAAGATAATAAAATATCTCTCTCTCTCTAACTGGTTTTCCCCGTGGGGGTTTTTCCAGGGCTTGATTTTGGCCAAAAATCTCTGAGTCTATCATTTTATGGTGTGATTGTTAAATGTGTTTTTCAGCCTGTTAGTGTATTTTACTGTGTGTTTAATTGTTCAGTAAAATTTCTTAAGTAACCTACAGCCAATGCAAAACCAACTGTATGTGAAAACCACGAAATGCTGACATAAACCAGCAAACAGTAAAACGCAGAATTTCTTCATGGTATCAGAGCTTGGGGGCAGAAAACAGTGATAGTTTGCAGACACACAGAAATTTTAGTATTTTACCTTCTGTCAGTGAACAGCACTTTGTTGGGTTGGTGTAGAGATGGCTACAGGTCTTAGACTGGAGGATAGGTTGGATGGGACAGGAAATTTTGTGCCGTGGAAGGCCAGAATTTTACTGATACTGGAGGAGAATGAGTTATGGCCGGATATAGTTAGGAACACTACATCTAACCCGGTTGTCATTCCCACATCAGCAGATGCAGCAACTCTATCAGCTTTCAACAAAAAGGACTGTAAAGCTAGGAGGATCATTCTAGATGCAGTCAAAGACCACGTAATCCCTCACATTTCAGGCAAGACTAGGGCACACTTGATGTGGTCAGCCTTGATTAGTTTGTATGAGAGTTCCAATGAGAACAAGAAGATGGTTCTCAAAGAGAAACTCAAAAGTATAAAGATGAATGGGGGTGAGGGAGTCACAGCATATCTTACCAGAATTTCTGCAGTTCGGGATGAACTTGCAGCGGTTGGGGAGGTGGTATCCCCTACAGAGCTAATACGCACAGCAGTGAATGGGGCTTCAAAGCCCTGGGGTGCATTTGTGCAAGCCATAGTGGGCAGAGAGAACCTACCTACCTGGGAGAGACTTTGGGATGACTTTGTGCAGGAGGAGACTAGGAGAGGTCTTGTACAGGGCAGTACATCTCACAGTGGGGTTGATGACGAGAATGTGGCTTTGGCAGCTAAGGGCAAGAAGAAGAAGGGTCCCAAGAAGGGTGGGGCCAAGCAGCACCAGCAGCAGCAGCAGAGTGGGCAGAAGAAAGACTTGAGTTAAATCAAGTGTTATGCATGTAAGGCGTTTGGGCACTATGCTTCACAGTGTCGAAGCAAGAAGAAGAAGAAGGGACAGGGACAGCAGACAGCAGCCTCAACAGAGGTTGATGAGTTTGGTGATGCATTTCAGAGGGAGTTTTCCCTATATGCTGGACAGATGGAGAGAGAGAAGAGAAGCCACCAGCACAGACATGGATATGGATAGTGAGCATTCATTGTTGGCAGGTTATCAGGGGAGTCCATCCACCTCTACTACTTGGTATATTGACAGCGGAGCCTCGAGCCACAT
>LPNX010381057.1:0-39345 GCA_001517045.1 Pseudotsuga menziesii
AACAAAATGAATTGAATTTGGGAAGAGCACAACTTTCCACTTTCGATCTCAAGTAGATTTCATTCCCTGATTTGACAAGTTTTTTTGTTTTAATTTTAATCTGCTGACAGTCTAAGCTCATCTTCTCGGTCGATATAAATCCCCCCTCTTATTCTGTTTTATCACGCTTATGACTGATATGTTTCCTGCCCTGCAATGTTGAGCTTTGATTATCATAGAAAGCGGTATTGTTGATTTGTCAAATGGTGTTATAACGTTGGCGCAATATCAGTTTTATAAATGCATTATGTAAGGTGTAATGAACTGCGCACTATGAGAGAAAGGTAGGTTAGAGTAAATCAATCATAGATTAGTTGAGATTTTTTTAGTTAAAAGCTAGTTAAATATGTTGTAATTGTCTATGATTTTTATAAATATCAGTATGATAGAAATGTATTGTTTTTTTTCACTGAGTGTTTTGGAATTCTAAGAGATGTTTATTTTGTATGTGCTACTATTTGAGCAATGAAATGAAATGGTTTTTTACACTCTTTTTACTTGTGTATGCCATTTGAATCTTGTATGCTATGAATTTATTCCAATCTAAATGTATAAGAGTAGAATGGTGAAATATACTTTTAAAACCTTAACAAACTTTCAGTAATTGTAATTCCTGTGAGAATCTCGAGTGAGACTTTGCCCCCTTTTGGATAATGACAATGTTGATCCTCACAAGAATATTATTAGTAATTAATTTACAACCTTGGGTTTAAGATTTTGTCGGCAATAAATGTCACGAGTTTCAAATAATAATAGTAGTTAACCAACTTCCATACCAATTTGATACACCTAGATATTTCATAGATGCATTCCCATAGGGTGATGAGATTGAAAAGGATCATCTGAGTAAATTTTATCTCCACAATTATGTACTATCTCACCTTTCTATTGGTCACAATTATGTACTATCTCACCTTTCTATTGGTCCCCAAATCCTTATGTAGGTGATGGACATCAAATCCTTATGATGATGGATCAATAATGAGCAATTAGGGCGATTTAAATGAAAAGGTATGAAAGGAAGAAGAAAGCAACCATTTATGGATAAGGGTTGAAGCATTAAGGCATAATGAAGTAATAAAATGACACAAAACCGTGACCTCAAATATAGAATTAATGTTTATCCTAGAAAATAAATAAAGGCGATAAATTTCCCATTGTAAGACAAAGATCAAGAATTCCATGGAGAACGCACTTCAATATTTCCACATGGGGTGTCCTTCCCACTGGCCTCCAAAATAATGGAACCAAATAATCTACAAGTTGACTTATTTTGGGCACAGTTGTGCAAGGAATTCATCAGAAAAATAAAGATGAATTGGATTAGACTTAGGTTCAACCATCCACTCCTACTATATCCTACACTTACATGGGAAGTGGATGAGACAAAAGAAACGAAAGGATGCAAAGATGCAAATAGATACCACTCTTATACCACTCTACCATGAAAAGTTTTCCATCGCATAGTTTATAGCATATTACATTAGAAAAGCATGCAAAGAAAAGCGTATTGGACCTGCAAAGCAAGCAAAGTAAAGGGACCATTTTTAGGATATTTTTTATGCACTATTTGTATCATTCTAGATATCATTTTACCATGAAAAGCATTTCATCACCTAAGTTGGGAGGTGATTATGGGTCCTCATATTGTAAGATTTCAAGGCTTGTATTATAGTTTGTGTTATATATTTTATGCCCTAAAAGACTAAAAACTTCATTAAACTATGAAGATTACGATAATATTAGACTTTTTTTGCTATGTATGTTTGACTTATATGATTCTTTGAATTTTCAAAAGTAAATGTGACATTCTTAGTTAAGTATGCCTTTCTAATTGAATTGTGCATTTTTGGATCCTATGGACAAATTATGAAGAGAAGAACTAGTTTATTACAATTGTGGAGAAGACCTTATTGTTGTTATAATATGAGTTTTTTAATAAAAGAACATGGTTTTTTCATCTTTGAGTAGTTGTTAACCTACTTAGGGTTCCTTTAATCACCTCCAGTAATGACCCTACTCAAGGAAAGCAAGGAAACCCTGTAGGCAAGTAGTGTTATTATTTCTACATTTAAGTTCTATGATTTAGTCACCTATAGAGTTTTTTTTGCATTCTATTATTAGAATATAGTTTCCTATAAATGATTTAGTCACCTATAGAATGTTTTTTGCATTTTATTATTAGAATATAGTTTCCTATAAAACTTTGGTTTGTTTTATTAATTCAATAGGTTGATAAATTCTTGAATGTTTTTTGTTATCATTTTGTTAGCTGCAATCTTTACATTTAAAGTGTCCCATGCTATGGTTTAACATACCTTGGGTTAAATATAATCAGTGTTAAATTATAGTCCATTGATTTGTTGAACTTATCATGCTAGATGTGTTCTTATGGGAAAAGGGACACCAACTCTTGCATCCCCTATTTATTAACTTTGGATTGGAGAAAAAATCATTAGTCTAGTGGATGATAGGCTAATTGATGAGAACCCAAACTTGGGCATCTCGTTGATATTTAATTCTTTATATTTCATATTTAGATAAGAAACTTCATTAATATTTTAATTTGATCATAATTTACTTAATATTTGCATCACTTGAGTATGTTCTATAGTCATCATGTTATGTATGATGATGAAGGAGTTTGTTGAACCAAGTATATACCATCTCATAGTCTGTAAACTTCCCCAAATATATTCATCCCTGAAGTAGTATCCAACAACCCTATAATCGCTCGCTTCCTCTCTTGGAATAAGAGTGAAGGTTATCAATTATTGTTAAGCAAAGAAACTAATAAGTTGTTCAAGTTAGGAATCAAGTTGCACTCATTACTTCAAATTTTAATTCATATTACACTCATATGGTTACATATATAGTGCACAGTAGCGCATTAGGATAACTTGTTCCTAGGTTGATAAATTAAAGTAGGTTTGAGTAATTCCAACACTATTGTTGTAATTGTTTTGTTCATCGTTCGTGAATCATTCCCTAAACAAATTTTTCGGTACATGAAGTCATACATACCTTGGGCCCAGTCCCTAAGACCTGGTATTTACATGAATAAACCTAGAGGTAGAATCACATGTGGAAAATCCTAAAGGGATGGTTTTGCATGACATTTTCCTATGTGAGTAAGACTCTCAGGCTTACCTTAGTTTTAAAAACCATTAAGTGCATGTTGTTTGGCGTAGAGCAGATATGAACTTCAGGCCACATCTATAAAACACGTAGCTACAAGGAACCTTAAGAAAACCCAAGGTGCAATTGAAAGGGGGGGAATCAGCATTCAAGTGTTGCGCAAAAGTTACTGAAGAACCATAGGAAGAAGAAGACCTAGATAAGGTGTGACACCTTTCCTTCCAGGAGTTTAAGGGAGAAAGGCTAGTAAAAATATAAATTGGAAGAGCCTATAGGTCATATATATAGAGAAGCATTAATGATAAATTAAGTTAAAATTGGTATCGGGGATAATCTCTAGTTGGAATCCATTAGGGACTACTAGGATGACACAACAATATAAAAAGTTATCGTACTGTTGTGCCAGTATTGTTACATTTTCCCTCAAAATTACAGATAGATGGAACGTGTCAAGGGGAACCTAGGAAAGATGAATATAGAGATGAAGCTATACATGATACTCATTAATTGTTAGATTTGTATCATTTAATCAATATGATCTAGGATCTTATCTGAGAGAATAACATGCATGGCAATAATCACAAGAGACAAGAGACACAAAGAGTTTTCCTTTGGGAAACCATAAAGGAGAAAACCCTGCAACTTCCTCAGAGCTAGAATGAGCACCAATAGCAAAAGTAAAACCCAAAAACACAAAGATGATCTCCAACACCTGTTCTCTCTCTCACTTGTGCGAGCTCCTCTTCTCTCACTCATGCGCTACAGTTGAGTGAGTATGTGTACCAAATAGAGAGTCTCACTCTCTATTTATACTTGTTTTCCACTTGAATTTTACTCTTACAGGGCCAACCTCACTAGGAGAGTCTAATAACACTAATACCCCTCAATTGTGGGTACTATTGCCTCGACTTACGATGGAGGGTTAACCTCAGTGAGTTTACATGACTTTATTATATTAATGACTCTCCCGATCGGAGGAACAAACATCTCTGTCGAGGTACAATGAAATACAATATAAAATATACAAGTGGACACATTTCGAAGTTACAAATACATCAACACTCCCTCTTAACTAGGAAGGTATTCTCTTGACATAGTTCATCAGCACAAGTATTCATTACTAGATCATCATCAACGTTGGATCATCATCAAAGCTAGATCATCGTCAAAGTTGGATCATCATCATCATCACTGCTCTTGCTATATCGATCAAATGGTGCTATCTCTCAATTCTAATCATCATAGGAAGTTATACAAAGCTGGCCCTTTTTCATGTTGGATGTAGGACTAGCCTATATATAGGTCTTCATCTTCAGCACTTATATATGACCATGGGAGGCCCATCCTGCCACCATATCAGAAAGGCACACCACTTATATCTGGCCATGGGAGGAACCAATCCTACCACCATGTCAGAAAGGCACAGCACTTACATCTGACCATGGGAGGAACCAATCCGTCCACCATGTCAGAAAGGCACAGCACTTACATCTAGCCATGGGAGGAACCAATCCTGCCACCATGTCAGAAAGGCATAGCACTTACATCTGACCATGGGAGGAACCACTCCTGCCACCATGTCAGAAAGGAACAACACTTACATATGACCATGGGAGGAACCAATCTTACCACCATGTCAAAAAGGAACAACACTTACATCTGGACATGGGACGAACCAATCCTCCCACAATGTTAGAAAGGCACAGCACTTGCATCTAACCATGGGAGGAACCAATCCTACCACCATGTCAGAAAGGCACAACACTTACATTTGACCATGGGACGAACCAATCCTACCACCATGTCAGAAAGGCACAACACTTACATCTAACCATGGGAGGAACCAATCCTGCCACCATGTCAGAAAGGCACAGCACTTACATCTGACCATGGGAGGAATCAATCCTAGCACCACGTCAAAAAGGCACAACAATTACATCTGACCATGGGAGGAACCAATCCTGCCACCATGTCAGAAAGGCACACCACATACATCTGACCATGGGAGGAACCAATCCTGCCACCATGTCAAAAAGGAACAACACTTACATCCGACCATAGAAGGAATCAATCCTGACACCATGTCAAAAAGGCTTCCGGACTCATCACTTCCCCTTGGAAGGAACCTCAATATGATGAACACCAAGCTTCTCCCTGAAGTACTCAAACTTCACTCCGACCATTTCTACCATAGAATTACATCAAGGATGATTACGTCCAAGGATAACCTGGGAGCTTCGCCAAGACTAATTACATCCGAGGACAACCTCCAGGATTTTTTACATCTGAGAAACCTACGATCTTCGCTAGGATTTTATGCTCAGACAACCTGTCTCACTGGCTATGCTAGAACTCCCTCTTTCGAGAGATCTTGATTTGGATCATAAACTAGAGCTTCACTACTTCTCTTTGCATCATACAAAAATGCAAGTCATATCAATCAAATCAAATAGTAGCTTTCAAAAGAAACATACTACCACCCAAATAGTCGAGCAAGTGGCAACATATTTTGCCTCGACTGTACTCAGCGCCATGTAGGAATCCATCCTTCCAAACTAGTAACCCATATTGGATCTCAAACTAAAGAATCATTCCAAGGTGCTCTTATTCTCATTGGAGCTACCAATCCAAATCAACATAACCATGCAAGTTAGTCTTCTGATGCGTATCATACTTGAGCCCACACTCAATTGCACCCTTTAGGTACCTCACTGCATGCTTTGCAACCAGGTGAGCATGTCTCGAATCCATCAGGAACTGGCTCAATGTGTTAACAGCAAAGAAAATATCTGGTCTCGTATTCGTCAGGTACATCAATGGCCTAATCATCTAACGATACATCATAGCATTAATTGACTCTAATGAAGCGTCACTCAATAGCTTCAGATTTGATGCCATAGGTGTGGTCATGGCCTTGTAGTCCATCATCCTGAACCTCTTCAGGATATCCACTACATACTTCCCTTGTCAAAGGGAGATTCCATCCACATTCTGCCACATCATATCCAAGTCCCTCATCTCAAACTCGGCAGCAAGTCTCCTTCTTGCAACTTTAATGTGTTCCTCTTTTCCTATCAGGAACAAGTCATAGATATATAATGGGAGCATCACTGGTATTTCACCTTCAACCTTGAAGTAAAGGTTGGAATCTGCTTTATTCTCAGTAAATCCTAGAGCCATCAATAATCTGTCCATCCCGTCATATCATGTCGAACCTCAGGATCTTTTGCAGTCACTCTCTCTAAGGTAGAGCATCATTCTCCCTCTGCCTTTCATACTCTATGTATTGAAACATTTTATTCTAGAGTGACAAGTAGCTTCCTCTGCTACTAATCTTCTATGTATCCATCTAGGGTCACTGGATACCAATTTCCTCTATCTTGAACCATTTTAAAATTTCTTCTCACACCCATCTATGAGCTTGTCATCCTCTATAGGCTTTCATCTTCAACCTTGTAGAAAAGGTTAAGATCTTCATCACTCTAGGTGATCTTCAAGCTCCTCATGTATGCCATGGGTTCCTTCTGAGCTCATACAAGGCCTTATTTAATTTGCACACATGAGTCTGCCTGTCATGTGTCTTAACTTCCAGTGGCTACAAATGTCTCTTCATAGTCTATGCCTTCTTTCTATGAGAATCCTCGTGCTACAAATCTTTCCTTGTATCCCACGATGTTTCCATCTACTGCATGTTGGATCTTGTACCTCCATATGGAAGACACTACAGACTTCCCTTTAGGTCTCGATACCACATCCTAGACATCATTCTTCTTGAACTGGTACTCTCCTTCCCTTTCTTCTTGGCTACTTCTTCATAGCTGGAAGGCTCTACACCAATGATGTTTCTCAATATTGTCACATAACTAGAGTGTGTCTGAGGCCTCTTGAAGTCTCATCATACTATTCTTCATTTTGGATTATTTCTTGAATTGTCGTCACTTGTTCTTCGGAACAAGTCTCATCCTTCTTTTCTTGTAAGCAATTGTACGCGATCTTTTCTACAAGCCAAATGCACCAGTTGTATGGTTAGAAACATTTCATAAGCCATATTCATAATGGAAAATTCTTTGTGCATAAAGATATAATCATGCAACTATTTTAGCCAATACAACATTCATCCATATCTCACAGAAACTTTCTAGATGCCTTCCATCTCTACCATGACATCATTGAGATTGTGCACTAATCCAATACGTCAGCAAAGATGTTTCATTCTAGATAAGTAGCAATGAAGTGTTGCATAGCACCATGGGCTACTTACCCATCACATGCATATTAGTAGTATACTTTTCATTATTATATCATGCATAATACATCTCACAACTAGAAAATGTCATATAAACAACTAGATATATAAGAAAAGACAATTCAAATACTTATCTTTATTTGTTTCATGGGTAGACTCCTTCTTGTTCCTTCAGCTTTATCATCTTCTTCATTCATGACATCATCATTTTTTATCCAAATGCTAAGATGGATAAGAGGCTCTTCAAGAATTGAGTCCTTCATATTCCTCATCACTTGAGGGATCTTATTTGAATCGTGAGAGCGTAATCTTTAGTTGCTCCCATCTTCTCTTCTATTATTATGAGTCGACATTCTTCTTTTGTGCACTCTTCCTAGAGTCTGTTGAAGGTAATCACTTCCTTCTGGCACACACTCCTCGAATTAATGAATCCCATGATCCTGGGAGGCCATTCAAGGTGGTTATAACAATATCTTGTTCTTCTTCAATTACTTCATCATAGCAACGAACACTTCATTTTGTTGTCTTCAAGGATGACACATGAGGGATGAGATGATATTTAATAGAATCTGCAATGATTCTCTTGGCTCTATCCTTAGCCTCATCTCCCTCTGGATCCTAGACCTTTCTTATGATTTGAGGTGTATGTCCTGGTTCTGGATCTAGCTAATCTAGGGTTTGTCATAGAAACCCTAATTTTCAAAACTTGGAATTTAAAACTTCTGATTGGATAGGAATATGGGTCTCTTCAAGGAGATTTTTCCAATGTACTCCTTTTCTGAAAACATTAGAGGGAAGCTCCCGGAACAAGAAGCCCTAGTTTTCCAATTTCTTCTACAGAAATGCCTAATATTGTTTCTACGGTATCTCCAAATTTACTACCCCTCCATGTCTAAAATTTCGTACAGAAGTAGCCTCGCCTATCCTCTTTTCAACACCATGGGTTTTAGAAAAAATGGTTTCACCAATTGGGACTTATGAGATTTTTCCCAAGGTGAATTATTTCAGGTTTGTTCAGCATGGCTAACTTGTACAGGATGCCACGTGTCATTGTTTCACCTTCAGGGTCTGAAACTTTTACCCCAGAAAGTATAGTATGTGACCTATCTGGAACATCTTGAGAAATTTCATTTGGACCTTCTTAAACCAAGCTATAGAGATTATCCCTAGGTTTCATGTTTAGGGATGAATCTTGGGAGAGTCTAGAACGCTGATTTTGGAGGAATCATATCTCCTAGAATATAGAGAATCTGGGGCTGAAATTTTTACAGTGTACAGAAAAAATGTGTCTTTTTCCTGTAAAACATTTGGCTTCTAAGAGGTCTCCAATCTCGCAATATAGTGAATGTACCAAAACTACTAGTTTTAGTATTTTAGGGTTTTCAAGCATGAAACCCTAATTTCCATTTGTTTCCATTGCAGTTGTATTTCGACTGTACAGTGAAACATATCTGATTCAAAAACTGCTACCACCAATAGATGCGCCCTAGTGATGTTTTTTATCCTATCTCTCCTTTCTTGATGATTTGTGGAGAGAACACCTTCAACTAGGAAGCTCTAGTTCCCGCAGCTACACAATGTCTTCTTCTCGGGTTAGGTCTGATACCATGTTAGATTTTATCATTTGATAAATATGATCTAGGATCTTATCTTAGAGAATAACATGCAAAACAATAATCAGAAGAGACAAGAGACACAAATATCTTTCCTCGGGGAAACCATAAAGGAGAAAACCCCGCAACTTCCTCAAAGATAGAATGAGCACCAATAGCAAAAGTAAAACCCAAAAATACAAAGATGATCTCCGACGGTTGTTCTCTCTCTCACTTGTGCGAGCTCCTCTTCTCTCACTCATGCACTATAGTTGAGTGAGTGTGTGTACCAAATAGAGAGTCTCGCTCTTAATTTATACTTGTTTTCCA
This sequence comes from Pseudotsuga menziesii, assembly GCA_001517045.1. Classification (NCBI taxonomy): domain Eukaryota; kingdom Viridiplantae; phylum Streptophyta; class Pinopsida; order Pinales; family Pinaceae; genus Pseudotsuga; species Pseudotsuga menziesii. Next base: position 9,346 of record LPNX010381057.1, read on the forward strand.
CTTGACTTTTACTTTTACAGGGTTGGCCTCACTAGTAGAGTCTAATAACCCTATTACCCCTCAATTGTGGGGACTATTGCCCTGACTTACTACGAAGGCTTAACCTCAATGAATTTACATGACTTTATTATATTAATGACTCTCCTGATCAGAGGAACAAACATCTACGTCGGGGTACAATGAAATACAATATAACATAGACAAGTGAATACATTCTGAAGTTACAAATACATTAACATTAATAAATTTCCATACATATTGAATCCCAATATAAAAGATTTAGTAAAGGAATGAATGACAAGATGTTAGCAGTTGGTTTAATATTGGAATATCCCTATTGTAATCTAGGACAATAAATAAGGTGAAATCATATGAGTATGCATAGAATTATCAGCGGTGAATGTCACTTGTGTCATTAGAGAGAATTTGAAGTCAAAAATGGGCCTCAAAAGGACCAAAATGTACTATAAAAATCAACCAATTACATTCTAGTAGATGACATCATCCCCCGTGGTTGAGNTTTATAGTCAATATAGAAAAGTAACTCAACCATGGTTATTTATATTGTGCATAAAAAGTAGTCTAGGAGGTGAGTTGTCATATATACCTACCCCATAAAACCCCTAACTCATAATATTTTAATATATCTTATATTTTTGTAGTACATCTNGGCATTGCAGGAGTTAAGAATGCTTATTTGTCACATTTTCTATGGTGGATGAAAACCCATAGTTAACCAAGGTAGTGGTACAAATACTTTTAAGTCATAAAGTGAAGTACTCACAATAAAAGTCATTTCACACTTTCTCATAAAATAATATTATTGTTATTTTCAAGTATCGTACTCACAATTCATTTTTTTATAAAATAATATTATTGTCATTTTCAAGTAAAGTAGTCATAATTCATAAAAATGTCTTTTCACATTTTTTTATAAAATAATATATTGTCATTTTCATGTTTTTTAANCATGATGCATTTACCACCTCATTGAGTAACAAAGTACTCACGCAAGTAGTGAGGAACAAAGCACACTCCTTCAAAGGAAATTTCTCTAGTTACCACTAAGTGCACATAATAGAAAATGACAATAATAATTCCACCTTTGCAATAAAATGATGATCCATGCCTATAAAATAATTCCATTTGGTCTAAATAATGCACCAAAAATATTATCTAGGATCAAATTTCTGGAGGTCTACCTAGAGAAATATTGGACAATGTATAGTTTATTAAGAGATCATGTGGCCACATTGTCATTAACATTTTAGAGGTGTTGACATTTGTAGATCTCATTGAATCTCAAGAAATACATAATTTTTACACCTTTCAATACTCTCTTAGGATTGTGTGTAAGGATTTGGTGTTGGTTGACCCATCCAAGATAGTATCAATTGCAAATATGGAACCCCCAACCAACATACACATTTTACCGTCAACATTGAGTCGTGATGAATAATACCTTGGATTCATAAAAGTATATGCATCCATTACTGGCCCTATGGAACAATTTCTCAAGAAGGATAAATATTTCCATTGGGATTGTAAATTTCATAGGTCCTTGAGCGTACTAACAGAAAAACTAGTAAGTAACCTGATTCTAGTATTCCCCAACTGGAAGTATAGGTTTCATGTACACATTGATGCATCTAGAATTGCATTGGGGGCCATCCTAGAACAACCTGTGGAGGGTAATATGGACCAGCTAATTTATTTCAATGGTAAGAGGTTATCAAAAGTAGAGCACAATTATATAACTACTGATAGGGAGGGGATAGCCATGGTCTACTCGAAGTGTATACACTACCTTCCAATTATACAACTACTAAGAGGAAGGATATAACCATGGTCTACTCACTATGGAAGTGTATACACTACCTGTTGGGAAGGTATTTTAAGTTATTCATGTACCATTCATATTTAAAGTATCTAGTGAAAAATATGGTACCAGAAGGGAGGATTTGCAAATGGCTATTGTTGTTCCAAGTGTTTGACTTTGAATCCATAGTGAAGTGTGGGATTTCAATGGTAGTCCAAACTACCTATTGAGAATATAAACTAATGAATTAAGATATACATTGGATGATCACTTTTCATACTTGAATCTCTGTAGGATAGAGGTTGTACTAGATAAATTAAGTGACACCACTACTTTCCTCACTAATGGTGTGACATTGTTGAATTACTCGACAATATAGAAGAAAGAACTAGTGGTATGAGTATTAGATTATCAATTGATATTAGAAAGTCATATTTAAAATATGGGAATTGAAAATATTATCATGCAATGTCCATTGGAAAATGAGCCTATTAATATCCTATATGAGTGCCATAATGATGAAAATTTTGGGCATGTTGGTGGGAAGGTCACTACTAAAATAGTACACCAAACATGTCTTTAGTGGACAAATGTATTTAAGGATGCTAAAATCTATGCCCAATATTTTGATGTGTGCCAAAGAATAGGAATACCATCAAGGAGAGATGAACTACCCCTACATCAAGTAGTAGTTCATAAATCCTTTAAGAAATGGGTGTTATACTTCATAGGGCACATAAAACTATCATCGCAACATTTAGGTGTAGGGTACATAATCATATCTATTTTCTATCTTACCAGATGGGAAGCTACACTAACAAAATATTACGGTACAAAAATGACATCTTGATTCCTTTTTAATAATTTCGTGTCTCAATTTGGATCCCCAAAAATATTAACCAGGGAATAAGGTGGACATTTCATGATCCACACCATTAAGACCTCAACTAAATATTCCATGATTTAACATCATGCAACCCATACCATCCCCAGGGTAATAAAATGGGGCAAGCAATGAATAATATATTAGAACTTGATTTAACTAAGGTATGTGTAGTAAATAAAGATGATTGTGATGAAAGGATACTAATTGTACTATAGAAATACAATACCACCACAAAGAGACTTACAAAGCACACATCATTCAAATTGGTCTATGGAAGTGAAGGGATGTTTCCAACTGAGTTCATTGTGTCAAGCCTATTTATAGTGCACGCCACAATAATGCATGAGGATGAGTCAATTTAGAATTGGCTCAAGAATATAATGGATATTTAAGAATAAAGATTCATAGTGCGGTATCATCAAAATATAGAGAAATCGAGATAGAAGGCTTGGAATGAATAGCACATTAAGCACAAATAATTCTAGAAAGGTGGCCTAGTTATCATTTATGATAGTGAATACCTTAATCACTAAAGGAAGATACAAATGAATTCGTTGGGCCAACTCCTTAAAGGAGAGATATGAGCCTTAGGAGGAGCAAAATTGCATCAAATAGATGTGACGAATTGGGAGGGATAGGTGAATGGCACTCGCCTAATTTCTTTCTAACCTATCATAAATTAAGTTACCCAGTTTCAACCTTTATACTATATTGTGTTTAAGTTAAATCAATAAGGCTCAATATTGTGATCAATCCAAGGGTCAATCAAAATAAACCCCAATGTTGCATCAAGTGACCTTGGTGTTCCATTGTCTTGAGTCACATCATGTTAATAAAGGTATCCAAAAACTCAGTTGTGTTAGCAGCCATTGGCATTCCACATCAATGGAATAATGAATCCCCATCAAAATCTATGTAGGTCATATCGTGATCCATTAGTTGGTTAATAATAGGCATGTATTTATGACCCATATATGTTATATTATATTTGAAGTGGTGGACGTAAGAGGGAAGGGTCCAAGGATATGGATCAAATTAAAAAGTGGGTTATGTCACCTTACTCCGTCATTAGGAACGATTGGATTCGATAAGATCAATTAAAATAACAACATAATAGAAATAAATGTGGGTGGAAATAATCATGAACCTCACACTTTTCTTAGGATTCTACATGATTCACTTGACTTTTCCAATCAATATGTCAATCCCATCAAACATGTGGATTAATGTAGTTAGCATTGATTATTGTTTAAAACTTTTGAATGCACAAGGAGAACATTGATGATCCCAAAGAATGGTACTAATGAAATTATTGAGACATATGTAGTAGAGTCAAGAAATCGTACCATGTCTCTAAAAGAATCACTTAGGAACTTTCAATATTGTATACCCAATAGAAGTCAACAGATGATAGCATGAAAAGAATTAATGTATGCCAAGTTATAAAGTGCAAGGAACCTATGATTGAAGGGATAGTGGGTCCTTAAGACTTGAAACGGGGATAATGAAATGGGAAATTAGAGAGACACCCATAGTGGATCATGAATTCATGAATGCATAACATTTCCTAAATTTGGAGATGAGTTATTACATGCACAAGGTTACTGCCAACAATGGTAAAATCAAAGAAGTGGTCACTAAAGAGGTCTTTTAACTGCAAATGTCTTCCCTATTGAATATGTTGCGAGTTCCAAAATTTCATGCCTCGTCTTTAATACATAAGTGTATAAATTTATTGTTATGTAAATCACATTAAGGAATTATCTGGCTCAAATATACATACCTATTTACATCAAAGGTGATCCATAATATCAATGTTCATTCAATGCAACGCTCCAATGTTGACATGATGTTCCAACAAGACAAATATGGAAATAAGTTTAGAGAAGAGAATATGTACACCTAATATGGATGTGATGAGAGAGTGAAGGAGAGGGTATAAACATGATTAAATTTCACCCTATTTGAATGGAAGCATGTAGTTGGGCATGCCACATATTATGGTGTGCAAAATTTTATTAACAAGTTCATAAATGCCACTCTAGAGGTATTTGAAAATATATCATCATTTAACTATGAGTATTTCCTCATTTCCTTTTCCATGTATAATTGGGAACCACCAAAGGGTCACCATATTATTCCAACCAAGAAGGTACTTGTTTTAGTATCCTTTACACCATAGATACCAAAGAAAGAATTCAATGAAGTATAGTTTAATGAAAAGAATTCAAACCATGGTACTAGTCATTGGCTGAAGCACCCAAGCAAGAACTTCAATTCTTCACCAATTTGATCAACCACTACCTCAAGTGGTTGTGATTTGAATCCACCAAGGATAATGGATACATCCAAACCATCATGGAGGGGGATAACATAATACAATGTATCCCCTTATAATACATTATAATATCCAAGTAAATCTAAGAGGAATTCCATAACTAAAGCAAGGGTAAACAGCACCACGATTGACTCAGCGGGGGGTGTCTTTTTTTTCAAAAAGAAACTATAAGAGGGCGATGAATGATATGACAGGTTTCTTATTATATATAAGAACCCCCATTCACACCATATGTTCAAATCCTTAAGAATATAAAATAATTGGAGATATTATAATCATCTAGCTAAGTAGTTGAACATGCACCCACAACAACTTTGACAACTAGCACATGAACCTCAATGAAGCTTCCTGGCATTGCCGCCGCCCATACAGACAAATGGGCATTATATGAAGTACATAAATGGGTTGCACAATTGATAAATATGTTGGTAGGATCAATTAACAAAGAACCAAGGACATGCATATGACAACCATCCACCAAGTCCTTACCATAAATCAAGACAAACCCTCAACTACCATCATTGAGTAAGCATTTGTTAACAATAAATGTTTCAATTTTGTGGATATAGTACAAAAAATAGGAGAGAATATCAACCTCACTCAAGAAGAACCACTAATTTCACTCTTAAGGGGAACCCAATAGTCATGGATTTGTATGATATAATTGGGGGTGGGATTCTGTTATAATCAATAGTAATTAAAGATAGAGCCACATGTGGAGAAAAAGACTACAAAATCAAAGTTGCACATGAGATGGAAACATACAAGCCACAATATCCGATAATAGGGGATGGTTAAGATCCTGGTAAAGACCCTACCGGTGGTGTAAACCAACCAATTGATGACATGGAGATACAAAATAAATAAGAATAAGAAAGATACTAGTAGAAAAAATATGAACATATGGAAGATGCATCACCTAAAGGAGGCCATGAATAAGCTCAAAATGAAAATGAAAGTGACAAAAAAACTCAACAGAGGGAGGAAGGTGAAAACCAAGCTAAAAAAAGACTGTCAACTTCCAAACGAAAAAATCAAATAGAGATAGCTACAACAAGATTTATAATGTATCACGAAGCATAAGACAAAAACCATCAACTTTTGATAATTGAAGAATGCCAGAAGAATTTTGACATTGTTCAGTACATTTCTCCAAATATACAAGAATGGATACACAAGGAAGGAAAGGATCCAATGGACATTGACCTCACTAAGGTCACCAACATGAAACAAGACACCCCCAATATATCACAACCTATGTCTAGGTTAGACACATAAGTGGTGTTTCACTTTCATGCTTCTCATCCATCCAATATAAGACAATTCCCAACTAAAGACCTGATCAAACAACATTTAATTTCAATGAATGCGATAGGGAGTAGGCTCACCCTAGTAGAATGGGACATCAATCAATTATGCCTCAACAATAATAAAAAAATATAGATTCATCTTGAGGATCCTATCCATGAGGAAAAGGAGATGATAAGAGAGAAATGTTATTGAATCAAATTGAATCGATCTAGGACAAATTTAGACTCGTGTGTTCAATCGATCAAGAAGAGGAACCACCAATTCTATATCTATGATGCCCCACTACCTCACATAGCATAATAGTTGTAGTAGACAATGCACCAAATAAAGAAATGGAAATACCAAATGAATCTTATATGGGACGTGAAATGCATGGAAAAAAACATAAAATGACCAAGATACTACAAATTATGGGTCCCACAATAGCCATTGCAAAAGGCATATGTGAACAAATACAGGAAGTAGTTCTACAATCTAAATACATTGTGGCCACAACACAAAACTAGATGTAGATGTTTAAGGGACATGAGTATAAAATGGAATCCATCCAAGAGAAGATTAATAATATATAGAAATAAGTTGAAAAGACAACATATCCCTTGGTACAAGATGAAAAACTAAAAGACATCCAAAAGGACGATGAAGTATCGGCCATTAGTTGTACTAGGCAAGCAGATTGGTTGATTAGAAAGATCACCTTGAATCATATAACTTCCTTGCAGTAGATGTAGCATCAATGATAGTCACAATAGGTTACAATTCTGAATACTCGACCAGGAACCTCGACAGACCCAAACCAGGACAATGTGTATCTTATAATACTAAACATCCTCATCGAAAAATGTTCCAAACTGCTTGAAGAATTCACATCATTTCGAGATAAATTTTTAGACGTGGTCCATAATTAGTCCTCTCATGTTAGAAGGTTGTGTTGATTAGACAAGAGGAAGAAGAGGACATAGGGTCGAGCAATATTGAAAGGGTATTTTTTTAAGGTGAAATGTTATCAATTGGTTATATGTTGGCCATCTAAAAAAATTTCCAATTGGCCTAAAACATTAGGTATTTGATGAAATTTGCAAAATCTTACAAGTATGTTTTTTATTGAATATTTTCCTACATATCTGTATGTATTATTTTTTCAATCCAAATAGTCACACAGAATACTATTTTTTCACCAAGGAAAAAAATATTATACTTTATATTCAAACTATAAAACCAGCCTAACATCTCCAATACAATTCGCATAACAATATTTTACTCCTCCCCCTAATAAAAACTAGATGTTCTATCTAGATTCCATCTAAATTACATCCCTGCACCTTATAACATAGTAAACTTGTCTAAAAAAAATAACTATACAATAATCTTCACTTAACAAGACTAAGAAACCAATAAGCCTAATATAATAAGTTATATTCATCAAAATATTTATCGGGTTCTATTCCAACCTTACTGATGAATCCTTTAAAAACACCCTAGCTAGAAGAAGTTAACTTGAGGGTGATTCATTTAGTGTGGTTTGCGCTCATTGGGCCCCTCGTTTCAAATTTTAAAAGTTTTGAGTTTTGGTCATCACAATGGAAAGAAGATACTGACACAAGATAAAGACAACTAGGCTAAATAAAGAGGTGCCACGTATTAGTTGGACCATTGGGAATAAGGAAGAAAAACAAGCTAATTCACAGGAAGCCAAGGAAGTGGTGGTAAGAGTGCCACTTCTCTGATGAAGAAGCAAAAGAAAATTGGGAGTCAATCAAACCAAGTAGAGTGGAAAGACAACAATGTTGGCCAAGATATGCATGTACCTTTTCATTGGTTTTCAATGCATATAATGAAAAGGATTAGGCTTGAGTATGGCATTGATTGTAGATTATTTAATCAACATAATTTATTGTATTTTCTATCCATGTACCCAATCATCCTATACAGTAATGAAATAAGAAATCCCTTAAAAAATGTATTGTCTTGTTTATCTATGGACCTGACGATGTTGCATATTGTATCATTATGATGTTCAATAATGTGTTTACTTCCATCTAGTTTATGTGATGAATGTTATATAATGTTGTGTTTATTGGTTTGGTAATGGGTGATTGTGACATTATGGTTTATTGCTCAATGGGAACCTTTGAGTTAACATGTAATATGGTTGGTCACATTAGTCACATTGTTCGAGCCCCATAGTTCCTCATGTCTTGGAATTGTACTTTGGGTGAGACCTTCCCTCCATGAGGAATTGAAATGCTAGTTCTTAGACTATAGTTGACCCTTCTATTGGGTGCATCTATGGAGCTTGTTCATAAATAGAGCCAACTGGTGCATTTAATAAAATTGAGATGTGTTGTGCACTACAACACACTAGTTGATGGTGTGATTATAAATACAAGTGTATTGGTGTGATCACTTACTATCAAATATACGGATATAGGGTGGTGGGGAAATGGATTAATGGTGGGCAAGTATTCCTTCCCTTGCAAGTTCTAACCAAGGAAACATATTAAGTGAGGGTTAGTAAGTCCAATAAAACAATGTTGAAGCTATCAAATGAATAACAACACATATAAATACTACTTGGAATATCAAACTTGCATAAACGACTTGAAAACACAATAAGGGGAAGAGATTCAACTAAATGTTTATGTTTATTGGATACAATGGTGTCACCCATGAGAATGTTGCTTGCAAATGGTAACCAACACTCTCTTTGGGAGGGTCCTTCAATATCTCTTGAATTGCTTGCTAACTAACTTGGAATGATGAAGGGAAAATACTTGCTTCTTGAGGAAAAATCCTAGTGAAATTTGAATGACAATGAATGGTGAGAATGAGGATGACTTATAAGTCTCTCAAGCCAATTCTTGCAATATAACTTTTCTCTTAGTTTCCTGTTATGAAATGCATGCTCATGGATTTCGTTTATAAGCCAAATGATGGTTCTCAAACAACTAGTTCATTGAGGCTATAGGGATCATAGGTGTTAATGGGGCAAGTATCATAATGGTTAATCACAATGAGAATGTATGAAATTTAGAGGTTATACAAGTTAATATCAAGAGGGATATAGGGGTTCTAAGGGTCACGTAGGTTATTAACACGAGGAACATAAAGATTATAGCAAGTGAATCATGCATTTTCTAGGTGTTAACAACACTAGAACTATAGATATTAGAAGGTTATAAAGGTGATAAACTTGTGGATTATTAAAAATTTAATTATTATTCTCTTATTTTTAACATAATTATGAGATGTCAATCAAACCTTACATGTCTTGAATTTCATTGATACAAAATTAAAACTATCTTGAGTGTTGGAAAATTATAATTATGTTTAGGTCTAGGTAATAATTATCATCTCAAATGTAATGGTATTGTAGTAGAAGTCATTTGCAGTCCTCATTTACAGACCAATTTCAAATAAGAGAGGATTCTACGAGGATTTATTCAATTTGCATAAAGTAATTCAAATTAATGTTATTATAAGTCTTGAACTTAACTTCATGCTGCAAAATGAGTAGGTTTGGGGAGACTTAGGTAAAAGGTATACCAACATAAATTTTCTTATTCAAAAATTAGAAGACATTATGCTTGTGGACTTGGAACAAATAGAAATGGCTCAACCCAGCACAACATTAGAATCGAGACCACCATAATTACAAAAATATTAGTTCGCTTCTTGGTGGCAGAAATTATTATGTAATGATAAAAAATAATCAAATCTTCAATTGGCTTCGAAATTTTTCAAATCATGTGGTTGTCTATTTAAAATTAGAAAAGGATGGTGCAAATCTTTTTACTCCTTTAAAATTTTATATATTTTTGTCTAAAATACGAGGACTTCACAAAAGAACTTAAGAGCGAGTGGACCTTCTATGTTTTTTATAGTGAGGACTTGGTGATGATTTATTTAAAAACTTGTAGTGCCTAAAGAAGGAAGTGATTAATTGATTAATTGGGCTGAAAAGAAGTATAGAAATTCTTGAACCTTTCTTTTAGAAGTAGAAGAGAGTATCTCTATGATATTCTTAAAAAGAACGGATTGAATATATTATAAAAAGAGAACAAATAAAAGTTAAAAATCTAGAAGGGGAAAAAATTCCTTGTTCAATTGGAACGCAACTCATTACTAGCACAAAAACAAAGCCACTTCGCTTACATAGGGCGACGAGAACACAATTTTTTTTCATAATGTAGCAAAAGGGAGAAAACACTTGAACATAATCTAGGAAATGACTAGGAAAAATGGTGCCAATGATACTTCCTTCAATGAAACTACAGGTCAAGGTGTTAACTACTTTGGCAATTAGGCAAGGCCCCAAGTATTGTTTGCATTGTTGAAATTATCAAAATTGCAGAAAACTTTTCTAGGTTTGTGGACATCGATATGATTGTTGAATTAGTATTTAATGAGGTCACCAACGAGAAACTTAAGAATGTAGTCTAATCTTTTCAAAAGGATTAAACTTCAAGGTCCGCTGGCTAGACAATAGAACAATTCTAGAAATTTTATGACCTTGAAAATGATATGTTTCATGTGGTAGTGGAGTCTAGGGTTTTAGGAAGGATTTTGGGACCTCTCAATTTGTTTTGGTTTTTATGCCTATAAAAGATTACCCTAATTAATATTCCTTTAGTTATTTTAGGTTACAATCCTTTTTTTATATCATATACAAGAAAAATTCAAAGGTAATAGAAAGAAGAATAAAACATATCATTTTTTTATGTGTGATCTCATGTACAATTTTTTTTGTTGTCCAATAGACAAACCCATGATAATTTTGTACATGCATGAAACAACCTTCACTCTATCAAGGTTAAAAATCAAGTTATCATGTTCATAAAGTTGGGTCTCTCAAAGACCTTTGATAGAGTGAATTAGTTCTACTCAAGGCTCGTCTTGACTTGATCCATGCTAGTTTCTTCCTTGCATTTTAACTACGTTTCCCATTTCTCTATTTTTATCAATGGTTATGGATATCCTTACTTTAGACACAACAAGGATTTGAGGCAGGGGTGTCCCATCTTCCCCTTGTTCCTTTCAATTGTTCAATGTCTTAGCATATTATTGGTGAAGCGTAATAATATATAGTTCGATCAACTCTACTCTTTCTATAGATGATGTGCTTTTGTTTGGGTTTGGTTCCAAAAAAGAGGCAAGAGACCTAAAAGGGGGTATACATATTTAGTGTTTGGTTTCTAGTATGAAACTAAATCATCTCAAATCCTCAATTTATTTCCAATATCTTATTCCTCAAAATTTGGCAAGGGAGCTAATGGGAGTGTTTCTTTTTTAGGTAAAAAATTGCATTCCATGGATAAAATACCTTGTACTTGTTCTCAAACCCAATGCATGTGGCTTTCAAGATTGGATTTGGTTGTACAAAAAATAGAGAAAAGGATTTCAATATGGTGCTCTCGATGGTTATCCATTGGAGGAAAACTAACTCTTATCAAGTCAGTGCTTGAGGCCACTCTTGTCTATTGGTATTCCTTTTCCTTAATTTTTGTGTGGATACTTCTTAAAATAATAAAAAATTGCTTCAATTTTATATGGAACAGCCAATCAAGACAAAATTGATCCCTCTTATGAACTAGAAAATAATTGTTATGCAAAGTTAGTACTGTTGGTTGTGGAGGTTGATCATCCTGATTTAGAGATCTTATTGTTCAGTCATGTTTGTACCCCAATTTTACTGTACACTCGTCCCAGCGATGGGGTGCAGGGGTCCAGGGGGGATTGTCCCCCCGTAGGGATTTTAGGGGCTAGTAGGCCCCCAGCAGGGATTCAGGGGAAAATCCCCTGAAAGAAAATCTCGGGTTGTTTGTTGGCCAATAGTTTATGGGCCCATAGTTTTGGGTATCCCGTGGTATTTTCCCATAGTAATCCCTCTATAAAAGGAAGGCATCGTAACACGGTTGTGTATTGTATTGTAGTATTGTGAAAAATGATCTTTGTGATTGTGTGGGAAAAGGAGTTGGAACATCAAGCTTAGCCTCAAGCTAAATTAATTATTTTGGACCAAAAACCTTGTAGGTGTGTATTTTGCAAAGTTGGTATATTTGTTAGTTTCCTAAAGGACAAGCAAAAAATTACTAGTGGTGAAATGGAATCTTAAGGATCCATTGAAATATAGGACCTTGTTTTGGCTCGCATTATCTAATAAAATATTGACTTGGGATTCTCTTCAAAAAAGGCCCTAGAAAGGCCCATGATTTTGTTGTTTGTGTAACCGGATGAAGAAACTACTAAACATATTTTATTGAGTTGTCCTTTTTCAATGGAGGCTTGGAAGAATGGAGCTATGTTTTCTAATTGGAGGAAAAGGTAGATGGCAAGGAATTTCTTTGGTTGTGACTTTTAAAGCCTAGTTGGAGGACTCTTCAGTTTCAAATCAAATATCTCTTTTATACATTGCATCATCGGGAATTTGGAGGGTTAGAAATCCTATAATCTTTGAGGGAAAACCCTTCAACCCCATTAGAATTTTATTATAGAAACAAATGTGTGTGAAATTAAATTTATTCCTCTTTGTCAAAATCAATTAGACAAGGTTATTGAATATTAATAAATGCATTTCTTCGGGGTTCTTCAACGATGCTAGTCGCAGGGATTTCTGCAATAAAGGGAGCCTTGTATATTTGGATTCACTTGTCTACTCTTTCAAAATGGACTTGAACAAAGGTTAGGGATCTTATAGAATTGTTAAAAATTGCATTGGAGAAAGGAATGAGTTGCCTTCAAATTTATGGTGACTCAAAATCATGCATTGAGTATATAAATGGCGAAAGTACTCTGCACAATCCTTTTCTTCTCCATATTCTAAATCAGTTTTAACATTTGAGAGCAACTTTCCTTCTCCAACATATCATTTTCCCAAATTTTCAGGGTTAAATACATGGTAGATGGTTTATCAAAACAAGGGGTTTTCATTATTAAAGGTACTTTGAATATCTTGAAACACATAAATGGCGAGACTACTCAAGAGCCTAAAGCTACAATCGGGGTATTTTTTAAGGATTCTAATATTATACTTGAGTATAGTATTCTAGGCGATTGTTTTGGATTCAAAAAAACATGTTTATAGATAGGTATGTGAATATTAAATATGAAACATAAAATTAACACTGAAATGTGTAAATTTTAGCGAATATTATGAAAAAAACATATTTTATGTAATATAGGCAATATTAGACACTAAAAATGACCAAATAGCGAATTTATTTTTTGAAAAAAACCCAAAAAAATAGCCAATTGGTGAAATTTCGCCCCTAAAAATTACCCTGGCTACAATTCTATAGAAACAAATGTGTGTGAAATTAAATTTCTTCCTCTGTGTCAAAATCAATTAGACAAGGTTATTGAATATTAATAAATGCATTTCTTCGGGGTTCTCCAACTATGCTAGTCACAGGGATTTCTACAATAAAGGGACCTTTGTATATTTTGGATTCACTTGTCTACTCTTTCAAAATGGACTTGAAAAAAGGTTAGGGATCTTATAAAATTGTTAAAAAATGCATTGGAGAAAGGAATGAGTTTCCTTCAAATTTATGGTGACTCAAAATCATGCATCGAGTATATAAATGGCAAAAGTACTCTACACAATCCTTTTCTTCTCCGTATTCTAAATCAGGTTTAACATTTAAGAGCAACTTTCCTTCTCCAACATATCATTTTCCCAAATTTTCAGGGTTAAATACATGGTAGATGGTTTATCAAAACAAGAGGTTTTCATTGTTAAAGGTACTTTGAATATCTTGAAACACATAAATGGCGAGACTACTCAAGAGCCTAAGCTACAATTCTATTGATTCTTGGATAATTTTTTCAATCTAGGGTGATAAGGATATCTCCATTTCTTTTGCAAATGGATAACTTGTATTTGGCTTATTTGATCTATAGTAAATATTACAATCACCTACAATCCTTATTTTCTATTACGTAACAACCACCTCTAAATAGACTTTTTTTATATTTTCTATCTAAATTAACAAGGTGTTCCATGTTCAATGGATATAGGACAAATACATGATAGCGCATTATGTCTTTTTGCTCTTGAAGGTCAAAGTGTTCTTGTACTTTGATGCACTTGCTAAATGTAACTTTTGTTCATCTCAAATATATAAGTTATGTTTTTCCTTTTTGGGAAAATGAAGTAATTGTGTGCATGATTTTGACTCAGATTTAAAATGATTTTTTATATCAATCTTTATATATGTATGTTAGTAAACTTTAGGGTTAGTGTAACAAGAACCATAACATTTGGAGGTTGGTAAGATCTTAAAATTTACTATCAAATAAAGAATATGATGATTATTCAAAATAAATTTGAAGCAATAAAAAAGTATATCAATTCATATTATATATATATTATAGCACCTATAGGGTTAATGGCACAAGTACCATACCAATTTGAGCTTAACAAAATCCTAAAATTAACTATGTTAAATAAATATTAGATTTTTCAAAATAAATTTAGTATTATAAAAAGGTGTAAGTCATAAAACATTTTTTTGAGATCATCGCTAATGGTAGCCAACAAAATGTATCTTGTTAAGGGTGTTGTTTTAGGCATTTATTGTGTTTAAAGATTTAGACAACTATTAGCCAATCCATTATAGGAGACTATTGATATATGTTGGGTAGCAAAATGCCCAAAAACTTATCTTGGTGCTTATGAAAGTCACTTGATTATCTTGATCTCCACATGTGCTTAATAGAGATGATGTTTTGTGATGTATCTAAGCTTAAAATAACTATTGAATAACCTTGATGGCGAGTCCCTCATACTACCATATCATTTGAATAATAAAAGAAACGCATTCATAGTAATGTTTCTACAACATGAGGTTTCCAATTATACATGTGTAACAGTATGGGATGTGTTCTCAATATTTTATTTTATTTTTGCACTTTTTCTCAATTTAAATCCTAATACATTATTCTCATACATTTATTTCTTTAAAATCACTCTATAATTGTGGTTATTTCCAACCATCCTTACAAGTGCATGTTATATGTGCACACATGCAAAAATGAACACCCTCACCCATGAAAGGGTGGGAGATGGGAGGTGAAGTTGTGTAAGCGGGTTGGTGATGGGATGGTAATGGTGCAAATGGGTGGGTGGTGGGGAGTGAAGTTGTGTAAGTGGGAGGGTGATGGGATGGCAAAGGTGTGAATGGGTGTGTGAGGGTGCTTGTATTTATCTATATAGGGTGGGTGTTGAGTGTGTGTGTGGATAAAAAATATGAAGATTTTTAAGAATTAATAGGCAGCAAAAAAGAGAAAACCATAACTGTGGGTATTGACACCACCCAACAAATATTATTTCATTAAGATTGCTTTGGCCATTTGTTGGGTTTCTAATTTGGACACAACAGCCATTAACCAAGCCTTCAAAGGACATCAAAAAATAATTGGCTGTAAAATTTCCAAAAACTTATTATAATGCTTGTAGAAGTTGATTATGTTGATATCTACTTAATAAAGCTTTTGTTATGTAGTGTGCCCACTCATGTGAAAGCTATTAAACATCCTTGGTGGATCGCATTCATAGTATAATTCCTACAGCACAAAGGTTTCCTACTGTACATCATGTGTAATCATGTGGGATGTGTTTGAAAATTACTTTCACATTTTGTTTCATTTTTCATAGCTAAAATATCAATACATGATTCATCTCCATTCATTTCATTAAAATCATTTAGTAATTGTGTTTTTTTATCCATCCATATGCATACAAATGTATGTGAATACAAGTGTATGTGAGGGATGTGCACACACATGCAATCATGAACATCATCACCCTGGAAGTGGGTACTAAGGGAGGTTAATTTGTGTAGGTGGGTGGGTGATAAGGTGGTGAAGGTGCAAGTGTGTTAAGGTGGGTGGTGGTGTGGATGTTTGCAAGGTGTGATGTGGGGAATTGAGAGTAAGCATGTGTGCAAGGCAAATGCACAAATTCGACTTCTAAGAGGGTGGTGAGTGGGAGGTGAGTCAATGCATTTGTAAACATAATTATAAACATCCCATAAAGGTGAGGGTGCCCACATGTGTGTCTATTTCTGTGTCTATGATGTGAGCAATGAGGGTGAGAGTACATGGAGTTACAAAGTTCCTAAAACTAATTGTTGAATAAAAAATACAGTTTTTGAAATTAAAATTTATTAATAAAAAAGGATAGGCATTGAAATTATTTGTTTTTATATTATTTAGATGGAGTTATGGAAATTAACGCTACCAACCAAATTGTGTTTTGAATGTGTTGTTTTTTACCATTTATTCAAAATTTTACTCTGGCATCTTAATTTTTATTAATATTGAAAATCTTACTATGGTCATTATGAAACATGAAACTGAATTTTGTTAATTTTGAACATAATTTTAAAACATGAAACTGAATTGTCTTAACTTTGAACATAATTTTAAGCATCTTCTTATATGCATGTTTAAACATAATTTTAAGCATCTTCTTATATGCATGTTTAAACATAATTTTAAGCATCTTCTAGGTAAGGGTATGCATGGGTGCATGGTAGTGAACCCCCTACTTCAACCCAAGTGGGGTGAAGATGTACATTGGTGGTGGATGGTGATGAATGGTGAAGGCATACATGTGTAGACAAGGTAGTGGTGGGTAATGAACGGATACATGTGTATACAACGTGGTGAAGATTTGTTTCCTACAACGTGGTGAAGGTGAAGGCATACATGTGTAGACAAGGTAGTGGTGGGTAATGAAGGGATCATGTGTATACAACATGGTGAAGATGTTTTTCTTACAACGTGGTGAATATTTTTTTCTTATGTAAGAATTTAAAAAAAAAGCAGTGAATTGGCAAATATGTTTTTTTATTAAAAAATAACCATGTGAAATTCGACCACCAAAACACCTAAACCTAGGATAGCAGACATGTTGCCAACATTTGCATTCATGGCATGCACGCCAACCGCTAAGGTGGGCATGTACATGCTGGATATTGCAACGCCTATTGTTTTGTGCACTCAATTCTATTCAGGTTTCGTATAATTGCCCCGAAAACAGATGAACAAACAAATGACCAGGAAATAAAAATAAGAGAAGCAGAAAATGGAGGTTCCACCAAAAATTCCAGAAGGTGGGCACAAGTTATTAGCAAGCATGCTAATATAGAAAAAAAAAAAAAAGCAAGCAACCAAGGAGACAACAAACAAGGAAACGAAACCAAAGAAAGACAAGTCAAGGCAACAAACATAATAATTAAAGGTGTAAGAGAGTATGGCAAGAATGAATGTACCCCAAAGCTTGCAAGTGACTTTCTAAGAAACAAGTTGAATTGACAAGGCCAAATTTACCAAGCATGGAGAGTGGGTAAACCCAATAATGAGAGAGCCCTGCCCATAAAAGTCATCATGGCAAGTGCACGTGACAAGCGAACTCTTCTAATTAAGAAGCATCTTTTAAAGGGCTCTCGCTTTTTTTTAGAGGAAGACTTAACTATCATGCAACAAGAGGAAAGAAAAAAAGAGTTGTCAAAGGTCAGAGCAGCAAGAGATGAGGGCAAAAGAGCATGGTTATACAAAGGCAAAGTTGTTATTGTTGTTTTTGGTCCTCCTTCTAAAGCAAGACAGCAAAACAATAATCAATAAGTGATAGCAAATCCCTTAGCAGAAAATATCGCAGCAAGGTCAAGATGGGCAAATAGGGGTGTAGACCCAACTTTGAATCTTGTATGCCAAAGCAAATAGCAATCAAGGTCTACCCAAGTTCCCTTAAGCTTAGTATGTTGGAACTGCAGAGGATACCCGTGGAGGCGTGGACCTAGGCTAGGACCTATTGTAGAAGATAGGGGCATAATATGTCTCGTGGAAACACATGAGCATGAAGGATGCAAGACACCCTTTTTTGAAAAATATATGAAGTTGACAGTGTGGAACAAGGCAACAGAGAATGGAAAAGGTCACGGTGGTATCATGGTCTTAGTGAAGAAAAAAGTAGATCGTTGCATTCAACTAGAAAAGGAAGACTCAAATAAACAATTTATATGGTTTAAAATATCAGAAAATGGAAATGTCATCAGAATTGCAGCGTGCTACTTCGCCCCACAAGTTTCAAAAATTTACAAAAGAAGGGGGCTCGACCATAAAAACTCTATTGCAACATTAAAAAATGATATTGCGAAGTATTCTCAAGTAGGTGAAATCCTTCTAGTAGGAGATTTCAACGCCAGGACCGCAAGTCAACAAGCTAGCATTCTTTGTCAAAGGGAAAATTACAATCCTATTTGGCTTACAGAAGAAAGAAATCATCATTGGACAAGAATTTCAAAAGACAACAAAAGGTGCAATTCCTTTGGAGAACAGTTGCTTACCTTATGTGGAACTTTCAATTTAGTAATCTGCAATGGTTTGCCTAGATGGACAAACTCAGGTAATTTCACTTGTAATACCTACAATGGAGCAAGTGCGGTGGATTATGCAATTTGTTCGCATGGCCTATGCAAGATTGGAGAACAGCTCTAGGATTTAAAATCTGATCACAAACCGATCTATCTAAATCTTTCTTGCACTGATAAGCAACAGGTGGGGACAAAAAATCAACACATTCAACAACCTTTTGCAAAGGGCAGAATTCTTTTGACTCAAGAGAACTGTAATGTCTTTAGGAAGGCATTAGAGCGACTTTGTAAGAGGGAGGAAATTATGTCCCAAGGCCTTAATAATCAGCAGCTAACTAATTTAATTCAAAGGGCACTCACAAAATGCAAAAGAACAAAGAATAGGAAACGTGAAACAAATTGCTTTCATGTTAATGCTTGGTTCGATGAAGAGTGCAAAAAAGCAAGGAGAAGGTGGAGAGACTCAAACTGGAAAAAAAAAGACTTAAAAAGCTGCAGGCAAGTTATAAGAAAGAAAAAAATTGATTTCATAGTCTCAAGGAGGGAAGAGTTAATCTTCCTTGGGAAAAACAACCCCAAACTATTTTGGAAGGAACTTCAAGCGAGCAAAAAGGAAACTGAAAACAATATTACAGCGGACCAATGGCTTGAGTATGCAAGGCAACTCTATGAGCGGAATCCTAAGGTTGAACCCCCTCCCTCCTTAGTCAAGACCGCCACCATTACTAAGTTTTTCACCATGCAAGAGATTGAGGTGGGCATTAAGAAGTTGGGTGTTGGAAAAGCCAAAGATTTAGTAGAACTTCAAGCTAAATATCTAAAGTGGGGTTCAAAAACTCTTGCACCTTACATTACAGGAATCTTCAACAACATCATTCAGCAAGGATTCCCTACATATTGGACAACTAGCCTCGCAATTCCTCTTTTCAAGAGCAAGGATGTCAACGATCTCTCCAATTATAGGACCATAATGATAAACCCCTTGTTTGCAAAGCTATTTGGAAGCATGCTAGAAAATAGAATTAGCGAGTGGGCAGAAGAAAGGACAAGCAAGTTTTAAACCTAAACATTCCACGGTGGACCATAGTATTACTTTAAGGCACATCATTGAAAAAGTGTGGGAGAAAAAAGGGAAAGCCTTTTGTTGCTTTGTTGATTTCAAAAAAGCTTTTGACACGATTCCCAAGGATAAGCTATGGCACAAAATGAAAGAAGTTGGGGATACCATACATCTTGGAGCAGTTGTTCACAAGTTATATAAGGAGGTCAAAGTCAAAATCAAAACATCAGATGGTATCTTTGAAAGTTTCAGAAGCGATGTCGGGGTCAAGCAAGGGTGCCCATTATCCCCTACCCTTTTTGGCTTATATATTGACAAACTTGAAGAGTGGTTAAACTTAGAGGCCAAGGATGGCATCCTCATGGGCAAGTATGTGATAAGGCTTCTTTCGTATGGAGATGACCTTATTTTGATTGCTAAGTTTGCTCTTGGCTTGCAAGAGCACTTGATTTCCCTTGAGCACTTTTGTAGAACAGTTGGGATGCAAGTAAATACTAGCAAGACGAAAGTGGTAGGTTTCTCTAGCAAAAGAAAACATAAACAACATAACTTCTACTTTGAAGACAATACCCTTGAAGTAATGGAAGATTACAAGTATCTCGAAATCGACTTCAACAAAAGTTTGAGTTGGGAAGGCTGCAGGAAAAAAAGAACTCTGGGAGGTTGGAAAGCGTTTTATGCTTTCCAAAATAGGTGCAGAGAGGCAGAGTTACGGGACTGGAAAACTATGCAAACTCTTTTTGGGCTCTTGGTGATCCTAGTTGTTCTCCATGGTTGTGAAGTTTGGGCCAGCAGTACCTCCGACTTACAGTGGAAGCAAATAGAAAAGATTCAAAAACACATGATCACAAGCAAGTTCAAAATTAAGAGTTCAGTGCCATACGAAATCATGCTAAGTGAAATGGGGGTGGCTTCTATTGAACCAATCGCTATGGTGAGACTCATAAGATATCTAAAAAGAGTTGAGCAAATGGAAGAAGATAGATGGCCTAAGGTTGTCTTCAATGACATATTGTGCAAAAGAAAGAAGACTTGGATGCGGCAAAATATTAAATGGCTTAGCAAGTGTGATATGTGTTTGAGCACGTGCCCTAGGAATAGTAAAAATAAAGGCTTTTGTTATCAATAAGTTCCACAAGCGAACTTGGGATAAAGAGCTATGGAGAAAGAGAAAGTATTATATCGAAGAGTTTAACCCTACCTACAATCAGCATCAAAAGGCGTACAGGGGCCAATATACCTTGGAAAGCCAAAATTTTCATTGCTCAATTAAGAACTAGTTCCCATCAACTCCGTTGTCAGACCGGGCATTGGAAAAGGCCAAAAGAAGCTTGGGCAGAAAGAGTGTGCATTTTTTGCACCACTGGTAAGTGGAGAGAGAGAAACACTTCATTTTAGAGTGTAAAGCCTTTAAAGACAATAGGGACAGGTACGCAAATGTCTTGGCAGATAAATCCTGGGATGATTTATTTAACGAGGGGACTGTGGAAAAATTGAGGGCGCTCATCATCAAGTTGAACAGACAAAGGATTGAATTGCAGAAAACTGCGTGCGAGTTGGTCTGTCCCATAGGCTATTCTTAGCTTCGCAGACGTTAAAATATTTCCTTCCTTCCTTGACCCCATGCACCAACAAAAATGACAGCCTACCAAAGGTTCTGCCCCTTTGAGCATGGGGCAAATGTTACGTACCAGAATTTTGGGAAGCAGGGCTGCCGTAGTTCGAGGCTAACGCAGAGGATGAACATTTTCTAGCGTCCAAGAGATATCGTACTGAACACACCTGGTTGTGATCAAACATGCCTTCTTGCCTGCAAATACAATTTTGCAATAGCTTAACCCATGCAGGGGCGCATGTGCACACCCACGTCCATTCACCCAATGGGCAAACATTCCTCACGTTTGCCTTTTACCGCTAGATCAAATTGACAACCCGTATCCCTGGTTTTAATCTCATGTTGTATTTGAGATCAATTTATATAGTCTTCAGTTTAAATGCAGCTAACATATTACAAGAACAAACCGCTCCATCCACAATCAGTCGATCCTTAAGTATTAAACTTAACTTATCTACAAGTGGCATATTCTCTGAATGGATACTACACAAATGATGCTCAAAAATTTATATATAGGTTATGGAGCAAAAAAGTGAGAAACCTGATATATTTCAGCCAATCCTTTTAAAACAATTAAACAGCAAGTTTCTTCGGATTTGAACTCCTTCTAGCAATTGTGACAACCGAGAAAATGTTTTAACTGCTATATCCGTTAATTGAGATGGTGAATAATATTCCTCTGCAGAAGCACTAATATTAGAGAGCCAACAAAACTGCCAGCCTCTCCTAGGATTTTATGCCGGAACAATTTGGATACTATAAATACAAATTTCAAAGGGGCAATATCAAGTAGATATCAAGAAATTCAATGTCATCTCAAAATTACAAAGAACTGTTCCTGTATGGAGAATATACATCTTATTCCAGTGCCAACAACACAAATAATAACTGGTTACCTTAGAAGTAACCTCCTTGACAGCTTTGCTAAACAATCGACTGGCATAACTGGCATCTATAAGTTCCCTAAATCTGGAAAAAGTTATCAGCATCCCAATTTCTATTCCTGGGTACCCTGAACAGATAATCTACCAAGCTTCTTAGACATTTCATCGATGTTAATGACGTTGCTACTTTTGGAAAAACTCTCTTTTCTTTCCTTCTGTGAATTCTCTACAGAAGAGGCTGCATTCTTCATTTTATCGCCTTCTGAGTCGGGACTTATAACACAAACCTTATCATCAGAAATTATTGAAACAGGTGAACTCTCAGGGACAACAATTACACCAGTCCCAGAAGATATGTTTTCCATGTTCTTCAATTGATTCGTTAAATCCTTCAACTTCCTCTTTACGTTTTCCCCTTTATCTGGTAGCTTAGAAACCATAACCTGATAATATTCCCATGCATTTAATACCATCAGAGATTGCAGTTAATAAATAGCATTTTACACGCTAAATAGTATAAAAAGTACCGCTGAAATTAATAATCAAAGCCCAACCACAAGAATGAATAATGTATACTGCTGAACCACCAATACACATAACCACATCTAAAACACAAAAGTGCACTGCATACACGAGTTCACTCACTTCAACATAATTCAATATGCAATACCACAACCATACCTCATCTGCAAGAAGTCGTGAGAGACGTCTGATATGCTCCTTGATGGCATTTTCCTTACCATCATCAGCTGCTGGAGGTGTTTCATGCATAATAGGCTTGAGGTCTTTTGGCCTGAATGCATACTCACTTCTGCATGAAGTACACAATCTAAGTTAACAACTTAACACACATGCTCTAGATTCACTCAACATTACTAAACCATTCAAGTTGCAGTTTGTTTGCAACCTAAACCTACAATAAAATCTAGATGCGGTTGTGCACTAATACATTTTCACACCAATATGCTGTGCATTTTCTTGCTAAACAACTTCATGTCTACCGTACCTGTTTACAATATCATCCTGTGATGGTTTTGCTGGAGGATATCTTGAGTTATTCCCTGCATACTGCTTTCTCCTGCTTCCATGTGGATGAAAAATGACCAGAAAGAACAAAGGCGATTCAAACATGCATATCAAAAGAAAACACCATGTGCACAAAGAAGTAATAAACCAGATGACATTGTAAATATAATGATTGTAAAGAAATTCCATTAGCAATCGTTTAACCTTGGGTCCCACTTCGACGTGTCATTTTCTTCAGGTGGTGGGGATTGCACTGATTCTGTCTTAGAATATAGCAAGTTATGATGACTGACTCCAGCAATCCCTTGGCCTTCTAAGAAAACAATATGTTGCTTCAATGAAGCATCACTGCAATTATAGCAAATCCAGCAGTAAAAAGGGTGCACTTTTCATCGAGAAAAAATATATAATCCTGTTATCATATTGCCAATGAAAAGTTCCAAGCACGAGCATATACTTCTACTTATGGACCTAAAGAAAACATGTAATCATAATGACAATGAAAAGTTCCAAGCATGAGCATATATTTGTGCAGCTTTTCTGTCTTTTGTGATTAAATTACATGGAAATGTGTACCGCTCCATCATAGAGAAATCCAAAGCTATGATACATGATATAGATTTTCCCATGCAATACAATCATATACATTCTACACCAATGTCTTCACAAGGAGGAAAGACACTGGAAGAGGCCTTTACTTGTGAGAAACCTCCGGTATCACATTTCTAAGTTTTGGTTTGTCATGTTTATATTTGTGCCCGAAAGAAGAGGAAGAATCTTGAACCTTCAAGCATCAAAGGCATTTTTGTCAGTTAATGTGAGACCTCCAAGGCTTGCTAGATCTATCTTCCAGCACAATCAAACATTGTAGTGACTCAAGATGTTAAATATAATGAGAATGCACAATCCTTCGAGTCTCAAGAGCATTTCATGAAAATTGAGGGAGGAAAACTTGTTGCCCCATGTTTTGATCTACATATTACAACAATATCAAATACAAATCAGCAAGGTTTCAATGAAGGAACAAAGACCTCTTCTACCATCTAGTTCATCCAAGAAGCCAAGATGACTTACCCAGAAGTCATTCGAAATTCCAACTCTTCTATCATTGGCATAGAGCCTTCCATCTTTGAGGAGGCAAATGCTGAGCACGTACGGCGAGATGCCATGACCGAGTATAACTCCATCATGAAGAATAATGTTTGGGAAATTATTCCTTGATGAAGACTGTTACCCCTCATGTTTTATGAGGCCCTATCATCATGTTCCAGTAGCACTTGGCAAGTAGTTCCTGATAACACAAGTGATTTAGCATACAGATAAAGAGGGCTATTTTATGGACACACACACTTTCCCTGGCATTGCCCTTATGGCACCTCCCGAATACTTCATTGGGTGTGTGATGTCTAGAGAGTCAATCCAGAATTACATGTTTATACCCCTAGAGCCTAGCAAGATCCTATTGGTTCATTATTGTTGAGCACCAGAGTTATTGTGATGTCACTCAGTATAGTGGTAATAATGGTGATGGGACTTGATTTCTATGGTGATGTACAGATTGCCTGGTAGATTATTTACTTAGCATTTTTGTCTTCTTTGCCATGAGAATTGAACATTTATATGGTTTGTATCACATAATGATGAGTGCCCAGCAATATTGATCACTTTTGCATGGTTCCAACATGGTTTGGAGGTGTTTTGATGTGGTTTCCTATGGGGGAGGTCTCCTAGCATAATCCCCGTTGCTATTTTTGATGAATTTCATACATATTTCATGTTTTTATGAACTATATTGTAATCCTCAGAGGACAGCTCACCCTGTGCACACATGTGGAGGATGATTTTAGCCTTATAATGATTGTTTGACTTTAACTCCTTTTGACCTGATTCTAGGCTTGTACATGGAGCACCCAACTTATGTTGCTACTTTTCACACTTGGATATGTTTGTCATGAGGTTTGAGGCCTAATTAGGCAGAGCACTCATATGGATTACACACATGTTGAACCCCTTACATATTGACATTTACTTGAGTTGATGGGATCATCCCCTTTTCCATGGTGATTAGTTACCCCTTGCACATGGAGGAAGAACTTACATGCTTAAGGGATCATAATCAAAGCTTACTCACACAAATAAAGAAGATAAAGAATAATAAGAAGACACTACAGGAAAAGTTACCAACTTACCAACCTTTAAGCATTGATCAATAAGGAAATAATGACTTATCAAATTGTAGTAGAATATTTGGATGTAAATACCCAAACCATAGAGGAAGGAACCAATACAATACAATCGACATCGAGAATAAAAAAGATGTTTATGTTGAAATCTTATCAACCAACAAATCACCAAAAATACCAAACGACATGTAATTTTTTATGCTTTTAAAACCCTTGATTATTGTTAGAGATTTAGCTCTGGAGGTACTCCTCATGTTTTTGTCTTGTATGCGGAAGTGACCATGCACTAGCTTGGATACTTTACTTTGTAATGTTGTTTTATAAAGTTTAAAGTGACCCTTATGTAAATGGGACTTTTTATAAAGTATTCCCTTGTTTTAATTTTATAAAGTGACTCTGAGATAAAGTGCACTTGTTTCACAAAGTAAATGTGACTTTATTAAAATTAAATGTAACCGTTTTTTGGAGGGAAGTTTCTCAACCCTTGATCTTGAAAAGGCAAGATTTAATCTTGGCCTTTGGATTTAAGGAATGGAGAAGGTGAAAAGTCACTCTCAAGTTATAAAAGAGAGCCTAAGGTAGAGTGCGAGAAAAGAAGTTGAAGGAAAACATTTCCAAGAGTGAGCATTTGGCTGGGTTATTTGAAGAGAGAGAGTGAGCTGGAATTTTTCTCAAGTGGGCACAACTCCCAAGTAGAATTTTTTTTCTCAAGTGGAAACGAATCCCAAGGAGATGGACAGTTTCCCAAGGCATTTATTTCTGTTGAGTTGTATTGCTCTGTACAGTCTGTACGGTACAGCAGTAGCACAAATTTCAAGAAAGAAATTCTGGGCACAATTTTCGAGCAAAGAGAAAAAATATGGGCATGGAAATCCGTACAATCCATAGGGCACAAAAATCAAGGTGGGCACGAAATTCGAGATGGACACAAAAATCGAGAAATCTGGTACAATCATTTAATGCTGAAATAAATGTTGTTGTAAATTAATTATCTGCCTGATAAAAGCTACAATGAAATTTCTCTTGGACTGGTTTTCCTCGGAGTGGGCTTTTTCCAGGGTCACATTGACCAAATTTCTATTGTTTTATGGGTTTATCAATCTGCTATTTTTTATATGATTTTTCCGCTGCTACAGACTTAGTTTCAGTATTTCAGCTTGTTGGGTTATTGATGTAAATGCATGAGAGGTGTTTTTATTAATTACAAATTTTAAGTCTAAAATCTAAGTAAACTAAGTGTTTGATAGAAGTCTGAAATTTATGTCAATAATTCTACATGGTATCAGAGTTGAAGCTCTGTGTTAACAGCTGATTGTGGGTACAACAGTAGTGTTGGACTTTGGTTTGTTGCACGGATGAAGGTAAACTTGCTCTCAGTCTCAGCCTTGGAAGATGCAGGGTATTCGACATTGTTTTGAAGGGGACATGTGTACATTTCTTCAGATAGAGATGATCTAGGACATGTTTATATATACTCGAAGAGAGCGGGACTAATTGATCCACAGTTGATTGGCGATCGATTTGGTGAGCTGTACAAGTTTAGTGCACAGCCCACGGTTGATGAATCGGACGAGCAGGAAGCTCCCGAGGCTACAGTGGCGCCAAGGGTACATTCTCGAGTTCCAATGGAAGAGAGGAAGTCTCTTCTGATTACTAACAAGAGGCTCAACCAGCATGAGCAAACCAATGCTCAAGAGTGGAGAATTGATTCTCCTAGGAGCTCAACGTTCAGGGTCGTTGCCAGAAGGTTATCTTCAGATTCGAATTCAGTGCAGGTGGTAGCTTTGGTTCCAGGTTCAGAGAGAGATCCTACAGCAAACAGTCTGATGGATTTGAGGACAGGACCTGTTGATGATGGCAATGAGTACCTTCCTCACTAAGAGGGAGTGTTAGAGATTTAGCTCTGGAGGCACTCTGCATGTTTTTGTCTTGTATGCGGAAGTGACCATGCACTAGCTTGGCTACTTTACTTTGTAATGTTGTTTTATAAAGTTTAAAGCGACTCTTATGTAAATGGGACTTTTTTATAAAGTATTCCCTTGTTTTAATTTTATAAAGTGACTTTATGAGATAAAGTACACTTGTTTCATAATGTAAATGTGACTTTATTAAAATATAATGTAAACGCTTTTGGGGGGAAAGCTTCTCAACCCTTGATTTTGAAAAGGCAAGATTTAATCTTGGCCTTTGGATTTAAGGAATGGGAAAGGTGAAAAGTCGCTCTCAAGTTATAAGAGAGAGCCTAGGGTAGTGTGCAAGAAAAGAAGTTGAAGGAAAGCATTTCCAAGAGTGAGCATTTGGCCGAGTTATTTGCAGAGCAAGAGGGAGACGCAATTTTTCTCAAGTGGGCACAAATCCCAAGGAGAAATTTTTTTCTCAAGTGGGCACCAATCCCAAGGAGCTGGGCAGTTTCCTAAGGCATTTATTTCTACTGAGTTGTATTGTTCCATACAGTCCATACGGTACAGCAATGGCACAAATTTCTAGAAAAAAATTCTGAGCATGATTTTCGAGAAGAAATAATTTGGTACAGTCATTTAATGCGGAAATAAATGCTGCTGTAAATTAATTATCTGCCTGATAAATGCTGCAATAAAATTTCTTTTGGACTGGTTTTTCCAGGGTCGCATTGACCAAATTTTTGTTGTTTTATGAGTTTATCAGTTTGTTGTTTTTTATGTGACTTTTCCACTACTACAGAGTTAGTTTCAGTATTTCAGCTTGTTGGGTTATTGATTTAAATGCATGAGAGGTGTTTTTATTAATGACAAGTTTTACGTTTGAAACCTGGGCAAACTAAGTGTTTGACAGAAGTCTGAAATTTTTGTCAATATTTCTACAATTAACAGATTCTTTAATGTTTACTTCAGTTACAACTAGCAGACAACCATATTGAAAAACTGAACATTAAAATTGAAAATAGACTGTCTAAACAACAACCACAAAAGATACATGAGGATTTACCTTGGAAACCCCAGTCCTTTGAGGAAAACCACCAAATGTTTGTATTTTTTTTATTGCATGATTTGTTTACAACAACACTACAGCAGTCCTCTGAAGAAGCCCTCTAGATCTAGACCAAAAATATGAAAAGACCTCTAGCCACAGCCTATGGCATCCTAATACCAAACCACACTGGAAAATGCCTGAAATCCTCATTACAAACTTGATGGACAAACCTTAGATCCACCCTGGATCCATTAGACAACAGAGAAGTAACTCTCCCTTGGAAAAAATGTGTTCTCAAACTTAGATCTAAACTGCTCACTACAAGAGGAAACCATTCTCTTGCAACTGTGATAATGAACTCATACTCTAAAGCTCCTTTTATAATCTCACTCATGGAAATATCATGGGCTCTCAAATACCTTGGACCCAATACCATTTACATGAGGTATTATAAATCTGTCTTTACAGTATGTCTAGGAATCACGTCGGCTCCTATGTTCCTAGACACCCCCAACATAGAAGTCCCTATCGAGCTACAAAAACTAACATGACAAAGGTTCCAAAAACACAACACAACACACAAGGATGGTTTATCATCATCATAATTATAAAAGTAATCGTATTGTTCAACAAACTAACCAAAGATGAAATCAATATCAAAAACGAAGTGAAGATCCTATTACATTGAAGAGAAGCTCAAGTGTAGAATATGATCATTTCCCAAATAATAGAATTCATCACCACAGAGTTTTGCAAAAAATTGAAATATGTTGGTCTTACCCTTTCACAGTAAGACAATCCTACTCAATTCTTCAAAACTCATATCATTTCATATTATCAATTGTCACAACTTCAAGAACAGATAAACATGAGAAGGCATTACAAACCAAAACAAAGATAACTCTTTTCACAAAATGCTTAGAGGACAAAGCATCTTGAAGGGATAGGGAATGTAAGGAACATAAATATATATAAACATCAAATAAATAGCAACGCAACAATAACAATAATAATATGTATAAATGAAGTGACACATCCTAACCAAGACACATGACCTAACAAAGGACATGACCTATCAACCATTGTAACTAGTCAATTTATAAGTACACAATCACATGGCATCTGTATTCATTATATCATCTATCTTATTCAATTGTTAAATATTTGTCCTATATGGAAACCAATTGTCCTTTTTACATTGGATTGAGTGAAAATATTTTGTTCATTTCATTCACCCAAGTAATTATTGGTAATATTAAATTCTTAAAAGTCAAAGTTGGCATTCTCCTGTATCTTACCTTTTGTATCAATTTACTTAAATCTTTGCACAGGAAAAAGAAGAAGGGTGTACGGCTAGGTTTGCTGAACACATTTTCCAGACTTTGTGAAGAAGTTTGCCAGTGGAGATAAGTTGTATTTTCCACTATTTTTCTGTCATGTACTTTGCTGAAGAAAATAATTAAAATCTCTCCTCTCTGACTGGTTTTCCCCGTGGGGGTTTTTCCAGGGCTGATTAGCCAAAAATCTCTGAGTAAATTTTATGGTGTGC
>LPNX010381069.1:0-28300 GCA_001517045.1 Pseudotsuga menziesii
ATAATCTGGGCCATTTGTCCATCGAATGTTTGATTATAAATCATATCTGTGAATGCTTTATCTATTTCGTGAAGCTCTCAAATATTTGTCTATATTTCAATTGTGGTGATAGCAACGTGGATTGCTTTGTCTTGTGTTAAATTCATCACATTAAACACTCCAAATCATAATAACTCCTAAACAACACCCATCCGCATCCACAACTATTCAAAACACTTTAACAACTTAAGAGCCATAGAAACTCTTTTGTAGGGACTACCCCCCTTGGCTTCGTTAGGAGTTAGCCTAAACGGAGGAGCTAGGAGTAGGTGACAGTACCTAGCTCTGTGCTTGCCCCCAAGGTCACACCTCTCCCACTTTCCTGAGTGAGGAGACAACTTTCGAAAGATTTCTGCTGCTGGTGTGCAATCGGCGGACAACATCTTTTGGCGCCGTTGCCGGGGACAAATCTTTTTGTTCCTGGACGACCTTTGTTTCTTTTAGTTTTTTACCTTTTTATCCTTTTTGGTAGATTTTTAGTCCAATCACTCTCTGAGTTTAGACTTAAGTCCACCTGGCGACTCCACTGTCAGTTAACACCTCAAGGTATTCTACTAGAAGAAACTCTGTAGGTTTGGTCGATTTCATCCCTGACCCCGAAAAGGTCTTAAGGAGGAGATTAAACAAACTATCTTCTTGCAGGATCCTTGCAGAACTTGGATTTGAGTCTGTTTCAGACATCCACACTTTATTTCCTGAAAACACTAATACCACTGTTTCTGACATAATGGGCAAGTATTTTACTCAGCTTGACTTTTCTCAGATAGCAGGTCAACCCCACTGTCTTCCAGACAAAGCTGTCGAGAAGCTCCCGATGTATACAGGCACTGATGCCATTACCTCCTCCATACACCTTAGGAACTTTTCTAGGTGTATCAATGCTTATATAAATGATCCGGTCAGCCAACATGATGACGTGTATATGAAGTTATTTGCTCTATCTCTAGATGGAAAGGCAGGCGATTGGTATAGCAATTTACCAGACAATTCCTTTAATAGTCTAGCAGCGTTCAAAACTTCTTTCACCAACAAGTTCGGTGAAAAGAAAGAACCTCGACATCAACTTGCGTCCTTTACCAACATAAAGAAGAGAGACACAGAAACAATGGACGAGTTCAATACTAGGTTCACAGAATTGTCAAATGCCATCCCTACCGAGTATGCCCCAACTAAACCAACCATTTTGGTCTATTACATTGATGCACTTGGTGGCAAAATGCAATACCAGATCAGAGACAAGGAGCCTACTAACTTGCTCCAGGATCAGGAGATGGCAATCAAGATTGATCTGAACATGCAGTCATCTGGGGAATCTAACCTCCACGGTTATTCAAGGTCTTCAACTCCGTTGAAAATCAGTGAACCAAAAGACAAGGATCATTTATCAGCTATGAAGGATGCCTATGAAAAACAAATGATGGAGATGAAGAAAAATATGGAGGAGGCAGAGCAGAAACACTTAGCACAGTTAAAAGAAATTCAAAATAGGGTGATCACAATGGAAAGAACTCAAACTCAGTCCACTCCCAGAACCTTTCCTGCCAAGCCAGCTTGGCAAAGAAATCCTCCCAACCATGAGCAGAGGCCTCCCCATCAGCTAGAGGCCGCTAACATGGTTGAGCAGTAGAAGCCATTTTGTAGGGCATGTAAAGACCTTCATGAAGAATCTTCTTGTTATTATGCATGCTATGTTTAGGAGCATGGTTTTCCAGAGGGTTGTGCTCCTAAAGCATCATCAAGTGAGCCTAAGTACATAAACTGTGTAGATGACATGCATGATATTTCCGAAGAAAGTTGGAGAGAGACAAAACAATATTCAAGAGAGCCTAAATACACTAACACAGTTGGACAACTCCATTCTTTCACCATAGAAACCCAGGGTCAAGTTGAAGATTATAGTCAGCAATTGGATGATCTCACTAAAAACTTTAGCACTAATCCTACTAATGAGCATAATGATGATAGTTTGGAAGGTTTACTACCTTGTGACCTTTTTTCTAAAGAAGATGACTATGATCATGAGGAGGGATATAGAATTAGATGTGATACAAGTGAGGAAGAATCCCTTACATTTGAGATGGATGATAACTTTGAGACTTCAATTAAAAATCCAATCTTAGATGTTTCATGTGATGAGATTCCTCCATGCACTCCACCGGATGACAAATATTTGGAAAGTTGGGTCCCCTGTGATATCTTTGAAACCCATCTTTTTGAAGAAGATGGTTTTGAGCAAAATGAGAAGTACATACATGGACTTGATACCAGTGATGAGGCATCTCTCATATCCGACATAGATGGTGATGATAACTATTGGAATTTTATTGAAAATTCAACCTATGACACCTTTGAAAATATTTTTGAGAATCTCATCTATGATATGTCTAGCAAGGGGAGTTGTTATTCTGAGACTTATGAAAGTTATAAGGAAGAGCAGTCAGAGTTTTCATATGATCAGCCAGAATTGTGTCCAAGTATCGGTAATAAGGATTTGAAAAAGCAGTGCAGTGATGAATCAGATGGGATACAACTAGTTGAAGTTTTTTCTCAGCCATGGTCTTCACATATAGATGTTCCTTATGTTTTGGAGCACCTTGGGGCTTATACAACGAGTTATTATTTGATAACCCTTGATGATCAACACGATGGAGTAGTCGACCTGCTGCATTATCCCGATTTGTATATCAGCGCTATCCAGTCATGGATAGAATCATCCTGTGCAAGTATCTACCAGTTTGGGAAGAAGTTTGATGACATTCTTCATGCCTATGATTCCCCATCCAGCCTGCCCAGTCTAGATCACCACGCAGGTTTGCATTTTCTGGAAATTGTGTCCTTACTTTAGCTTGTAACCAAAGACAAGGCAAAACCTTTTTATATTAATAAAATGCTTAGGTGGCTACACTGGATTTATGATTTCTCCTAACATTTTTTGTATCATGCTTAGAGTAGGAAAATAGGCTCCTTAAAGTGAGCATTTACTTTAGCATTTTCTTTTTGTACTTAGAAATAAATAAAAATTTCAGATAAGTTTTGTCTTTTTTTTAATAAAGTAACTTTTGGATCATTGGCTCGTTTTCATAAAACTTGTGCTACTAAGGTTTTCTTGTCAAGTTGAGATGTTTTTACAGGATATGGAAACCAGAGATTCCGGGGTTCTCGTATGCTATCCTTGCATAAGAGACTAGATCGAGCACACGTCTCGCAGTTGGAGCCAGATGTTATCCAACTTTTTGTACCATAAGTTGGGTTACCTGAGGAGCCGCCAGTTGACAGACTTGTTCAAATTCTGATTCCAGTGTATCAGTTGATCCGTCTGCTTGTCTAGACAATATTGGCTAGTCACTTTTTTATTTGAATAATTTTGACCATGGCCCCACGGGGTTTGTAATAAAATGTGCTAGTAGGATATTTTTGAGTGGTTCGGTCTCCTAAGACGTAGAATCTCAAATAGGGTATTCCAGGGAGTTTTTTTGCCCCTGACAATTATGCTTTGCCTTCAGCCGAGTATAATTGACGAGGTTTTCTTCCGCTTCCTCCAAAGCTGGAATGCCCGATGTTGAATTCTGGGCCTTGGGGGGTTATTAGAGCCCAACTGAGTGTTATAATCCTACTAGACATTATTTAGATAGATCATGGTCATGTCCTAAGTCATCTGGACACATAAAAAAAAATCGAAATTTTTTTTTCGAACAGTGAAAAAATATTTTTTAATTTTTAATTACTTTTCCTAAGTTTTTTGGGTTAATTTTTCCATAAATTAAATGGAAAAAACCCGTTCGTGATCCGGACTCAGAATTCAGTGATTTAAGGCTCTAACCTTAAGCCAAAAATCATTCTTGATCAGCCAGTCAGTCAGAACCAACTTTCAGATCAGCAATCGGACACGTAATGCCTTTTTACCCAAAAAAGTCAGTTTTGAGTAAAACATATTTTTTAGTAAAAAAATGAATTTTATTAAAAAAAAATGATTATTTTGGAGAAAACTAAAACTCTCCAAATTAAATCAAATTTAATAAAATAAAAAGCTAAATGACATCTCATGGAACACTTATGATGATTGGAGTTATCATAACTCAGCTTCAGTCATCATTAAGAGAGTAATTAATTTATTATCAGTTATTAGACATGTCATCTCCAGCTAAAGATGAGATGGAGAGCTCTCATTGGTCCAGTGATTTGATCGAGGTAAAGACTGAAGCTTACACCATCAGTGGGCTTCCTAAACCTAGCTCAAGCTCCTGCCAGACCTAAAGGATGAGCTTACCTACATCAAGACTCACACATGTGGCCTCATCCTTGGCTTGTTTTCAGTGCGGAGGTTTGGAGTGGGGGCGCCTTGCCTGGGTGGAGGCCTCCCCTCACTCCCAGTTCTCCAGTTTAGGTCTGGGCTCTTTGTTAGGTGGCTAAGCTGGTTAGGGTTGGTTTTTTGGTTTTAGGGTTTTAGCACTCTCTCATTTGTTAAAAAGAGGCTCTTTCAGCTCTATTTGGATGGACTTTTGTAGCAGAGTTACTCTGAGAAATTGTATCAAGCATTTGCTTTAATTTGTTAATAAAGATCAGACTTTGGAGGTCCATGAGCTCTTGGATGTGGTAGTTTTTTGCAATTGGTTGAGGTGATATTGTCTCTAACCCCTATTTTCTTTAATGCTTCTGTGAGATTAAATTGTTTATTTGTTAGCTCAAGAGGGCCATTGTTGGCACAGTAGAACAATCATTTGTAGTTCAACTTGATTGTTTATGCGAAGTAGATTAGTATTTTGATGGACATGAGTAATCAGTATATACGTAATGTTGATCATGATTCAATTTTCTTGGCATACTAGCATGTATTTTGATCTCACGTTTTGTGTTGAGTTGTAGTGTGTTTTCAGGCTTCACAAGTTGAAGAAGGGTGTGAGCTCAACTGCTTCTATCCCAGGCTTCAAGCAACCTTTTTAAATCTAACACTTTCATTGCAGGACCTACAAAGATCTTCTTCTCTAAAATACAAAAAGAAAGCTGGGAGTCTAGCTCTCTCTCTTGGGTTCCATCCGTAATTTCAAATTCTTTTGGTTACCGGTTACTTAGGAAGCCCTAGTTTACTTCTTTCCATCCTTTGGCTTCCCTTTCTTTGCCTTGTTTGGCTCGCCTTTCATCCTTCCTTTTCATAGCCCTCTTTTTTCTCCTTGTGGACAGCCCTCTTTTGACTGTTCGCTGCCCTTCTTTTTACTGTTTTACAGCTCTCTTTTTCCTCCTTGTGGACAGCCCTCTTTTGACTATTCGCTGCCCTCTTTTTTACTGTTTTACAGCCCTCTTTTTCCTCCTTGTGGACAGCCCTCTTTTGACTGTTCGCTGCCCTCTTTTTTTACTGTTTTACAGCCCTCTTTTTCCTCCTTATGGACAGCCCTCTTTTGATTGTTCGCTGCCCTTTTTTTTATTTTTTTATGACAGCCATTTGTTTTCTCTTTCGCTGTCCCGTTTTCTTAAATTTTTGTCTTCCTTTAGCTTCATAGTTGGCTGCCCCTTTTTTCCCCTTCTTTGGTTTTGATCCTCCTTTTGTTTTCTTGCATTCTTTCCTTCATCTTCCTTTGTTTCAACCCTCTTTTCGCTTTGCTCTTTCTCTCTCTTTCAAACTTCATCTTCCCTTTTTTTGAAAAGTATTGAGAAAAGTTAAAAGTAAAAGTAAAAGTACTCTCCTTTTTTTTACACAAGTCCTAATATTAAGTAGAGTGATTTTGCTTTCATTTGAAAAGTCCTTTCAAGGATTAAAATCCTTAAGGCACTTTGTATAAAGTTTAATAAAAAATATTGTGTTTAAGTGGGGTTTTTAAGTCCCCACTCTCATCCTCCCCCATTTGGGGAGGCTTGTGTTGTGTGTATGCTTAGATTAGTGCTTGTTTTCATCATTGATTATATCTCATGCTTAGATCACTAATTGTTGATTCATCACTTCTAGATCATTAATTAAGTTGATTACTCTGTTTTAAATTGTCTACCATTCTAAGTAAATCAACTATGCAAATCTCTTGAATCACACCATAAGGTAGATCAAGAGTGCTATCTATCGGAGAGTTGTCTTTTCATTGTTTAATAAGTTAATCAATTAATATTGAAAGTCTCTTGAACTTGTCGTAATCCAAGTCAAGAGCACTATCTATCGGAGAGCATTCCCACTGCATATCCTTGCATCAAGCATATAGATTAACTAAGTCTCTTGAACCACTGTCATAAGACGAGGTCAAGAGCGCTCTCTGTCGGAGAGTTTTAATTAATTAACTTAATAAAATTCACAACTCACATCCCTTTAATTAATTAACCCCCTTCCCCCTTTGCCGGAGTATGCTCTGGCCGATCTTCGATCGGAATACCCAGAAACGGCATTGGATCTTTAAACCCCACGAGAGGAACTTAACTAAAACTGTTCCCCATAACCAACGCACCGGCGTTGTTTGATAAATACCGAGGCATGTGGGCAAATTCCAAGTGTGGGCGCCGGGCTACCTAATCTGGGCACTGGTAGTTAAGTTATTGAACACTTACCTTTGACCCCAGATAGGTCCGTCATGTCTTCGAACGGAGCCACTGAAGGTATTACCGGTTAGGACATCCAGCCACCATAAGTGAAGATCACAAACAAAAAACTCTTAAAACTTACCAAGAGCACTTGCAAAACCTAACATTCACTGGCATATTTTTTGGATTCACATGTTTACACTCAAAGCATCTCTGAGAAGTTGACTCCATAGGCATTGGTCCCATCTTTTAGCATTGTTGATAATCTGGGCCATTTGTCCATCGAATGTTTGATATAAATCATATCTGTGAATGCTTTATCTATTTCGTGAAGCTCTCAAATATTTGTCTATATTTCAATTCCGGTGATAGCAACGTGGATTGCTTTCTCTTGTGTTAAATTCATCACATTAAACACTTCAAATCATAATAACTCCTAAACAACACCCATCCGCATCCACAACTAATCAAAACACTTTAACAACTTAAGAGCCATAGAAACTCTTTTGTAGGGACTACCCCCCTTGGCTTCGTTAGGAGTTAGCCTAAACGGAGGAGCTAGGAGTAGGTGACAGTACCTAGCTCTGTGCTTTCCCCCAAGGTCACACCTCTCCCACTTTCCTAAGTGAGGAGACAACTTTCGAAAGATTTCTGCTGCTGGTGTGCAATCGGCGGACAACAAGTACAATAAAGATATCTAGATTGTGCATGCTGATAGGTATATCTACTCCATGCAGGAGAAAATACTGAAAATGCAGTTTTGTGCTTGTTGAAACCACACTTTTTTATTTGTTAATATTGCAGTACCTGGGCTTGAAAGGGGAATATTTCCAATGTTTGATTTGAAACCTTCATGATTAAAATTTAAGAGACTACAGTGAGGCTTGAAAACTCAATGCAAAGTAAAAAGTGGAAGCCACATAGAGGGCATATTATATAGACATCAAACATGGGATTGAGGAGGAAGAATTACTTATTAAGCTCCGGCATCCACATTTATCAATCTGCTTCATAGAAAGTGTATGTATGTTCATAGTACTTCCCCCCAACATAATATGCAGTCCATTAGCAAGCAGTTTGGTATGGATGACTTTCATGCAAAACTTAATTGAATTGATTATTCCATCTAGCTGTATCATTACTCTAACTTACAATTCGGTATTTAGCATGAAGTCCATTAATTGGATACAACAAGCTCAAGTCTAAAACTAGCAAGACATCATCTCATTTATACAAAAAATCCTGTGACAATGCCCCTTGGTGGCCTATCCCATTGGAACTGGTTCAGTCAGATAAGGGTGCATGAAGCTGAAATGCAAAGAATTCCCCCATCATTTTCCAATGAAGATTGAAAATGTTTATCTCTGTTCCAGCTGGTGCAAGGGTGGGGAACCTCTGCAGATCAAAGTACTCAGAGAAAACAAATCAACAGGTGCAACATAATAAATTCAGTTACCCACAAAGGATTCAAGAAATTCAATTTTTATTCATCAATTTCAGAGGCCTCTATCTGGCAGAATACAATGAGGGATCAAATTTATACACAGGGATCCTGAACTGTCTCAAAAACCCAAGGCCAAAACTGAATCCTGAGAGAGCTGGAGATAATCTTTTGTCATAGAAGCTTCAATATATAGCACAATGATATAAAATTCAAACAGTTAGAAGCTCGATCATTGGCATTTTTAACATTTTATCATCTTGCCCAACTTCATTTATTGGTTGGTATTCATTAACATGGCTGAAGGACAAATGTTCCTGTAGGTTTCGGACCAAAACCTACATTGACCAAATCTCTTTTTACGTCCCTGAATGGTGCCTCGTGTTCCTTGATCCACCTTTCCCCTAATCTCTAGCTCTAAATATACCTTGTCAGTTTCTCATGTTTGCTCCTGAAATACTCTGAGACTGCCATGTGACCGGAGTTTTGTTAGGTGTTGTCTTTCTAGTCCACGTATGCTCAGGAAAATGCATGCTAAGTAGGGTTGAATTACTCCACCTTCTCTACACAAACCGCATTCCAGAATTTCATGCTGATTTTTCTTGCAAGGTACTGATCTGCCAAGTTGGGTACTTGCACCAAATTACCAGTTTTTACCTCTCTTCACTAAAATGCATGGCCAGGTTCCAATTCAGGTCCAAACTGGTTGATTCAACCTGGGGACTGTTCTGGAATGTTTTCTTGCAAGTTACTGATCTGCCAGGAAGGGTACGTGCACCAAATTACCAGTTTTTCTTTCTTTGCCCAAACAATAATTTAACAAGATTATCCCTTTTTACAGCAAAGGGCATGCTGCATGCTGCATCATACTCGGATAATTTTTTCCCAATATCTTTATTTGTTTGTTCTAACTTTTGATCACACAGCTTTCCATTCTTTGTCTTCCTGATTTGTGCAAGTAGTTTTTGACAATGATCTCTTAGGTGAGGAATTTATTCGTCTTGTTCTAATAGGTTCTTGTTAATTATTGTTAAATACTTGCCCGAACATGAGGTAAGAGGGGCTAATATATGCCCAAAACTGCTTCCAAATTCTAAAATGTGCCCTCAAAATCATCCATACAAAGCTTTAAGCACTGATTTTTTGTAAGTATGCAAACTGAAATGGTAAACCATCTAAACTGCTAGTCCAATCTTCTCTTCAAAGTCTGAATTTGTCAGGCTGTCTCTGAATATACCCATGCCTAGAAATGCTTATTGTTGTTTGAAAATGAAAGTGTACTTAGATTTGCCCTGTGTATTTTTACTCTCATCAAATCAAGTGTCCCATAAGAGAAGATCTCACCATAACACTCTCATAAGCTGACCACGTGACCATGTCATTTCTGCTGTTCAAGTGAAAAAATTTCACTTGAACACCCATGCAATATGGGGGATAGAAAGTTCATTACACAAATTACGGATCTGAAAGGTGAGATCTGACATTTTTAATATGTGACTTAAAACGGTGAGTGCCTGAAGCCTTCTTATTGTTGGTGCCGGTGGTGAGGCAAATTTGTTGTTGCTTCATGCTGCACCATCCCCTGAATTGTAATCCAGCAAAATCTCCCAGGATAAGTATAGTTCCTCATTGGTCTTCCATTTGAATTGTCACTTAACCATATCACCTACTGCTTCAAGTCGCTTCAGAGAGGAGTTTGAATTTTTTTGGTAGGAGAAACATATCTTTTGATCCCTTTTATCAGGGCCTATCCAGCTTCTGCCCAAGGCCTATCCAGCTTCAAAAGATGGCACTGCTTGTTTTTGTTGTAGGTCTCATTGTTTAATGGGGGACCTTCATACAGCCTATATTCATTTTCTCAATATTCCTAGAAGACCCACTCTCAATATTGTTTAGCATAATACATATTGCTCAACAGTTCATATCTAAAAATTATCAAAGTTTCGGTTGCACTGTTCATGCCAATAGATTGGGTTTATAATAATTATTCTAGAAATGAGTATCATCTGACAATAGAGTCTTGGTGTGATAGTAAAATCTATTGTGGATGGGTTTGATAGTTAAAGAGAGGTGATATTCGACATCATTTTTGTTGTCCAATGATGATTTGCCTTAATTGGATGCTCTGACCCCGTATTTACAGGGGAAGATTTCGTAATTCAACTAGAAGAGGAGCAAGGAAGACTTCCTACAAAGGTGAACCCCTTACACTTATTTATTCACTGTGATGTATTATCTTGTTTTGTATTCTGTTCGAAGTATTCTCCTTATGCTGGGCTTATATTTGCATTTGATTTTAATCTCCATCAAGAATATTATATTGTGGTCCTGGTAGCATTTTTGCGGAATGAATTAAGTTCTTTGCTGGCATTCTCTCAGGTATTGTTCTGATAGGAGAAATTGGAGGAACTGCAGAGGAGGATGCTGCTGCATTTATTAAGGTATATACATATATATCCTATAAGCTGCTTCAAATTGAACAAGATATTGTGAGTTATGAACACTAGGTCTAGGTTGTATGATCTAAATTGAACACTAGGTCTAGGTTGTATGATATACCCATGATTCTAAATAGCCTGTTCCTGTGGGAAGCTGAAAAGTTCCTCCTTGTGTAATCTGTATTAACTTATTTCTTATATTGAACATCAACCAGGATGGGAAGGTTGTAGAGTGGAGAATCATGTGCCGAAGAATCAACATCAGTCTTGAAATTAGCAAAGACCAGCAAACCAATTGTGTGCTGTTAAGTTCCACTGGAGGACAACTTACATTGCTGAGCGTAGAAACAATATTCTCTGCCATTTTGATTTTTTCAAATGCATTTGAAGAATGAAAAGCCATGAGAAGAAATTCCAAATGAAATAGGGATGTCTCTTTCTAACATCTCCCTGACTTGCTCAACAGGACGAACCCATCATAGTCACCATACCAATGCTGCATCCTCAGTTCGATCATGAAGAGATGCTACAGGAATCATTCATCCAACTGATTGGCACACATAAAACTGTCTTTTAGAGTTGCCACCACAGGAAATCACTACATGATATGCTCAGAATATGCCCAGATTTGGAGACAAGATCATGGAAATTTACTGCCACTTGGAGGTGAACGTATGCACAGGTCTGATAGGCTGGGTATTTTAGGCAAAACTGTGGTAAAAAATTACTCTCCAGGTCTTGAAAAATACCCTCGATGCTGCTGCAAGCAAACAATATTTCCAAAAAAAGTTCTGGAAAATGAGGAAATGACCTGTGTATTCATCATCAAAACCCTTAACAGCGCCCAGAAATTCCGAACTCAATGGTTAGCATACCCAGAGTATAGTATAGTGAGGAGTCTGTTGACGAACGATTAATTACAGCCTCTCCTAATGTAATGGTAGGAATAGGCTCAGATACTTGCTCCTCTCTTTAATCTATGAGAGAGACCGAATTGGCAGTGAAGCTTGTCATATACGGCTTCTTCATGTTCTAAGCCTAATCATGATCTCACTGTAATACAACATCCTACTTAAGCATCGTGGTTATTCACATAAGTAATTATACTACTATTGACTCGTATGTAATAGTAATTATTATGTACTTTATTCAAAGCAGAACACATAC
This sequence comes from Pseudotsuga menziesii, assembly GCA_001517045.1. Lineage (NCBI taxonomy): Eukaryota > Viridiplantae > Streptophyta > Pinopsida > Pinales > Pinaceae > Pseudotsuga > Pseudotsuga menziesii. The sequence continues at coordinate 11,581 of LPNX010381069.1, forward strand.
GTATTAGTAACACTGTAAGCTCACTTCTTGTATAAGCTCTTCTCTTACTAGTATTTATTATGCAAAAGAGCTATGATTAATGTATAGGGATTGAACCTATAAGTTCAACTATGTGATTAAGGGAAGTAATACCATTGAGTTAACCAAATAACTAGAGAACAAGTATCGGCATGAAATTTTTTTATTTTTTATTTTAAATTAACTACCGTCGCTTAACCGACGGCTAAAACTGTCTCTTTACCGACGCTTGCAGTTGATAGTCGTCGCTTAACCGACGGAATGAAGGATATTTTAAAAAAAAAAAAATTAACTACCATCGCTTATCCGACGACCATTCTGTCGTTTAACCAACGGCATGAAGGTTATTTTCTTTAAAAAAATTCACTACCATCGAAGAAATGTTGTCGCTTAACCGACACTTTACATTTAATCGACGGTAAACTGAGGTGTCGCTTAACTGACGGATTGGAAATCTGTCAGATAACCGATGATAGGCCACCGACGCTTAAAAAAAATAATAGTGTCGTACATGCGACAAGAAAGTGTCGAACATCCGACAATACTGCCGTCGGATTTTTGGTCGAAATGTAGTAGTGTCTCTTCATTGGATGCATGCAAAGGTCCTCCTATACTCATGGGGGATGATTCTCTTGTTGATATCATCGGCAAGGGAAGAATTGAACTCAATCATGGCAGATTTGAGGATGTGCTACATGTTCCAAAACTCTCGGTGACTCTTCTCTCCGTCTATCAGATTACGCATTCTGGCACCGGAAAGAGAGTTGAATTCACTCCTGATGCTATGAATATCTTCGACATACAAAGCAACTCTAAAGTTGCCACTGGTGAGGTAAATCACAGATCCAGTCTTTATACATTTTATGAATTCATTGAACCAGATTCTGCCTTATTACTTACGCATGCTGATGATAGTAGTAGGTTATGGCACGAAAGATTTGGTCATCTTAATTTCAGATACATGCAACAACTCTACAGGCAGGGAATGGTCATTGGCTTTCCTAACATTCATTTTTCAAAAGGAGTTTGTCAAGGATGTGTTATTGGCAAACATCCTCAAGAGAAGTTTGAAAAAGGGAAGGCTAAGAGGGCCCCCTCTCCCTTAGAGCTCATCCATAGTGATTTGATGGGACCCTTTCCTCATTTGTCCATCAACAAGGCGAGGTATGTTCTTACATTTATTGATGATTTCTCACGTTATACTTGGGTATATTTTATCAGGCAGAAATCCGAAGTTTTTGAGCATCTCAAGGACTTCAAAGCACTTGCAGAGAATCAGTCCATGAGAAAGATCAAAATCCTCCGCACAGACAATGGGGGGGAATATGTGAACAGGAATGTTCAAACTCTTTGTTCAGAGGTTGGTATACAGTTGCAACATACAATACCATACACTCCAAAGCAGAACGGAGTGGCTGCACGGAAGAACACATCCCTCAAAGAGATGGCCTCTTGCATGTTGCATGCAAGGTCTCTTCCTTCTAAAATATGGGCTGAGGCACTTAACTGTGCCAACTACATACAAAACAGATCTCCTCATAGATCTGTCAAGGACGTGACTCCTCTTGAGGCATGGAGCGTTTGAAAACCGAAAGTCACCCACTTCTGAATATTTGGATCACGTGCATGGGCCTGCATACCCTCTGAAAAGAGGAAAGCATTAGATCCTCATAGCACTGCATGCATCTTTGTGGGATATTCCAATGATGTGAAGGGTTACAGGTTGATTGATCCCTCTACAGACAAGCTCTTTATTGAGCGAAGTGTCCAGTTTGAGGAAATCCCCTTGCATGCACCATTGGAGTCACATGCAGAGACTTTTGTTCCTTTACCTCCACCGCACATCTGTGATGATGAGTCCACTCATTCAGATCATGATTCAGATTTGAGTTCCGAATCTAACGAAGAACATGAGCATGAATATGTTGATCCACCTCCTTTCTCCCCTGAGAGAATAAGGAGCTTAAGAGAGATATATGCACAGACAACTCCACAGGATGCAGGTGACCTTGTGGGGGATCCAGTGGATCCGAGGAAGCAATCTCAGTTTGAGGAACCTTCTCATGCACTCACAGCGACCGAACTAGTGATTCCCATGCATTGTTACATGGTTCTCTCTTCAGACCCACATGCCTATGTAGAGGCTGCAGGGAATCCCCTCTAGGAAGCTGCTATGGAGGATGAGTACAACTCTCTCCTCGAGAACCAGACTTGGGATCTGGTGCCACTTCCTTCAGACAGGAATCTTGTCAGATGCAGATGGGTCTACAGGACCAAGACGACAGCAAACAGATAGATCAACAGATACAGAGCCAGGATAGTTGCCAAAGGTTTTCAACAGGTTCATGCGTTAGACTATGATGAGACCTTTGGTCCAGTAGCAAAGATGGATTCCATTCGATTGGAACTTGCCATTGCTGCATCCAAGAAGTGGGAAGTCCATCAAATGGATGTGAAGAATGCATTTATTCACGGTGATCTCTCTGACGAGATCTACATGGAGCAGCCACAAGGCTTCATACAAGATTCACCCTTGGTTTGCAGATTGAAGAAGTCTCTCTACGGCCTTAAGCAAGCCTCGAGAGCATGGTATGCCAAGATGGACTCCTACCTATTGTCCCAAAATTGTGTATGGTGTAAGTCAGATCCGAATGTATACATGCTTAGGACAACTGACTCGGTTATGCTACTAGTTTTATATGTGGATGATTTGTTGATCACTGGCAGCTTGACTTCAACACTTGCTACAGTCAAGAGGATTCTGCATGACAGGTTTTTGATGACGTACATGGGTCCATTACATTTCTTCCTTGGTCTTGAAATCAGCGACGATGCCTCAGGCATCAAACTATCTCAGGCCATGTATGCTTGAGATCTTCTAGAGCGATTCCATATGACAGACTGCAATCCTGCACCGACTCCTTTCCTATCTGGGGTCAAACTTGAGGATGGCAAGATCACTCCATTGGTTAACAACACTCTATAGAGATAGCTAGTGGAGAGCTTGTTGTATCTTACACACTCTCAACCAGACCTCTCGTATGCAGTTGCGGCAGTCTGTCAGTTCATGTAGGAGCCACATGAGCTACATTGGAAGGCTGCCAAGCAGATCCTTCGATACGTACATGGCACCATCACCTTTGGGATTCACTATGCGGTAGATTCTGCATTGGATCTCATAGGATACACTGATTCTGAATGGGCCTGGAAATAACATTGATTGCAAGTCCACATCTGGGTACTCACTCAGTCTAGGTTCAGGGCCAATTTGTTGGTCGAGCAAGAAGCAGGCTGCTATTGCTCTATCTTCATCCGATGCCGAATAAAGAGGTGTAGTTAACATAACCGTTCAAGATTTGTGGCTACAACATTTTCTCACTAAGTTGGGCATCCAGTTCCACCGGCCTACTGTCATCTGGTGTGACAACCAGAGCACTCTAAAGTTCTGCAAAGATCCAGTATAGAGGCAGCGGATGAAGCACATAGAGATCCACATGCACTATATCAGAGATTTGGTGCACGAGCGGATCATCGACTTGTAGTTCTATCCTTCAGCTGAACAGACTACCGATATCTTCACCAAGACCTTCACTGCGCAGAAGTTCCATTCTTTGCCCGATCGTCTTGGAGTGAAGGACATAGTTGCCTAGCAACTGTCTTTTTCTTATTTTGCTAGATTGTATCTTGAGGGGGGGGTTTTCCCTCTTTCCTCATTTTATTTCAGTGTTCATTAATTGCATTGTTTTTGGGTGACCTATTATGGCCTTAGTTGCCGGGGCCATTTCTTTGTTACCCCATAGTATTGTTCAATTTCCTCTGTAACTAACAGCCTTGGTGTCAGTTCACTCTGTAACTTATGGCATGCATCAGTTCTCTTTAGACCACCACTATGGCATGTTTCTTATTTTCTGCTAATCATGATAGCTATTATGTATTGTAATCTTTTACACACATCAGTACATAATTATTCATTCCTTTTCTGTGTTTTCATTATTTTTCTGTTTTGCAAGCTGTGTGTTCTCTCTTGCTAGCTAGATCTTTCTGTGCAGATGTTCAACACTCATCTACACAAAATGAATATTAGCTCACAAAATGACAAGCATAAAAACATAACAATATTTGGGGCAAAATGAATATATTCTCACAAAATTGAATGTAAATTTACATTTATCAGACATTCGACTTTCGACTTCTCTGCTATTCCGATCTATAGATGAAGGAACTTTGGTTATGATCGAGCAAGAGCTTAGGTATTGAAATAATTGAAAAGTATGTCCTCCTTGAAGCTGTTGCTATGACTATGAGTCTATGACCATTTGAAGCAAAGATCATCACAATTTTATTGCTCTGTAGCTAGCATTTCTTCTCATCCGTGACCTTGATATCGTTGAAAGAAACTCGGGCATGATCAGCTTGTTTTTGCATCGACATATTTGGGTTGTAGCGACTTCTGACATAGTCTTCTGGAATATAAACATCCATTGCCAGATCCATGGATCAAAACCTGCAGGCTGTTGCTGGATGGAATTTATCAGAAGTAAGGAAAAGGGTGAAGCTGTGATAAAAGTTGAGTTAATTAAGAACACCATATCTTCAGGATGATGCAAGAAGACTGAAATCAGAGTGATGTAGCAATCAGCTTTTGACGGTGAAATCGAATGCAGTTCAACTAAAAATGTGTGGTGTACGATGGGCCGTGAGGTATAAGTAAAGAATGCAAAAGAAACCGTAAAGTTGGGAAGAAGAAATTAAGTCTGATTATTCTTGAAACCTAAGTGCCTTCCCAGTGTCCACATGGCCGCGGATTGTTGAGTAAACCGTGGGTTTTTTTTTGGGAAAAAGAATGGGGTGCTACAAAAATAAACGGTGGGCTTATTTTATTTGTTTGGGCAACAACAATGAAAACCAAGAGCTAAAAGGTAAAAAGTGGTAGCTAAAAGGTTAGCGTACGTCAATTCAGATATAGAGTGACTTCCATTCATGAGAAAAGAAAGATGCGGATTCCATGGAATTCAAGTGGCAAGCCCCACGTGGCAAAAATCAAGTCCCTTTTACCGTCACAACTACTAAACGTCAAACCCTTTGTTTTTCAATTTGATATAATAAATGGATGATTGGGGGGGAATATAATAAATGGATTATGATTTTGTAAGAGTTTGATATCGAGTTCGTTTTGGCAAAATGAAAGAAATCAGTAATCTTTGCTGAGCTCATATCAGATTTCCCAAATTTGGATGAAGAGGAGGTTTATGAGGATTCTTTTGTCGATGAACATATATTCCTCATCTCAACTATGGACCCTTGGTACAGAGATATTATCGTGTATTTGAAAACATTGAAGGTCCCTACTCACCTCTCACGGGATGAGCGGCAACGACTACGTCACGTAGCGAAGAACTACCTCATAGTGGATGATACTTTGTACCGCCGTGGGGTGGATTCCATTTTACGTCGTTGTTTAACTCATGATGAAACTGAGGTCGTGCTTAATGATTGCCATGGAGGGGCGTGTGGCAGTCATTTATATGGGATTTCTACAGCCCAAAAAATATTAAGAGTGGGTTATTTTTGGTCATCCATATTTAAATATTGTGTTAATGCGGTCAAGAAGTGCCACCCTTGCCAGGTGTTTACACATAATATGCGCTCGTGTCCTGCCGCTTTTCATCCTATTGTCATCGTCGGTCCCTTCACCAAGTGGGGGCTTGATTTTATGGATTGAAACCCAGCTTCGGCTGTGGGGCACCATCATATTATTGTGGCTGTCAATTACTTCACGAAATGGGCAGAGGCTATGCCCATAGTTAAATTCGACGATGAAACAGCCGCGCATTTTGTATTTAACCAGATTATCACCTGTTTGGCATTTCGAGAGAGCTTGTCACTGACCATGGAAGGCACTTTAAGAACAAAATGATGGAAGAGTTGGCTTACAAGTTAGGATATAAGCAAGAGCACTCCTCTTCTTATTTCCCTCAAGTGAATGGGAAGGTCGAAGCAGTGAACAATTCACTTAAGTCCATTCTCCAATGAACCATCGCACGGAGCAAGAATAATTGGCATATCATGTTGTATCCTTCTTTGTGGGCCTATAGAACCGTGGTCAAGACTGCCACTGATTTTTCTCCCTGTCAGTTTGTGTGCAGGGTGGAGTCAATATTACCAGTTGAATACAAAATCCCTTCTTTGAAGCTAGTTGTGGAGCTTTGACCAGATACTTCCGCATTGGAAGAACGTTTGGTCCACTTAGAGCATCTTGATGAGCAGCGCCGAGATGCCTTAGTGGCTCTTGAGGTTAACAAGCGTCGTGTTAATGTTCAGTATGATAAGTCTGTATGTCCTAGGAGGTTTAGTGAAGGTGACTTAGTTCTTTTGTGAGATCAAGCTAAGGAACCCTTAGGGGCAGGAAAGTTTAATCCCATGTGACATGGTCCTTACGTTGTTAAGCATGTCTTAGAGAAAGGCGCCTATGAGCTGGTTGATTATGAAGGGACAGCCTTGGCGGAGCCTAGAAATGGGCTCTATCTCAAAAAATACTATGCATGATCTTCAGCCAGGGATGATTTTTGTATATTATTGTACAGTTTTTCATTGCATAGTTAGGCTTTCTTATGGTCACTGGGTTTGTTGATTAGCTTTCGTTTGTTATGGAATATGTTGATGGAGTATTTTGTTTACATAGGATTCGCTGATGGTGCAAGCCACCACACTCAAAACTCAACTTCGGCTGCTTGGGTGATCTATACTCCTACAGGTCAAGTATTGTCTTCAAGAGGTGTATGTTTACGGCCTTCGTCAAACAATGTTGTTGAATATAGTGTCGTTATTGAGTTATTGTGTGATGCCATTTCGCATGGTGTTCATTCTCTTGAGGTACGTCTTGATTCGCAGTTACTGGTTTCACAACTTAATGGCTTGTATCGTATCAAGGATCCAACATTATTACGAAGATTCGTGCGTGTTAGATTGCTAGAACGACAATTTAAGAGTATAACATACATTCATGTTCCAAGAAATTTTAATCAAGTTTCTGATTCACATGCTAACTATGTACTAGATTGGCATTTGTTTCACAGACCATAAGCATTTCACAAACACGTTTTACACATGTAAATAGAATAATAATCGATCATCATAAATATTTTTCATTAAGTTCAAAAAAGGTGACGTCATATGTAACACCCTGGTTTTGACCTCGTTGCATTTAAATAAATGATGTAAATAATCATGGTGTGGAGCTAGGAAAAATCCCCACCATCAATTTAGTATTTATGTTTCAGCAATTAAGGTTGGGCCAATGGTATTTTTTTTATGCTAGCTAAACATTAAAAAGCTAGACATGATGTTAAATTTGCAATTTTAATTAAAAACCCACAACTGGCTATGTCAACGCAACTAAATGAGATGGGAGCATGATTTTTCCTAAGGATGAGGGAGTCAGGGATTAGAAGAAGGGGAAGAAATTCGAAAAGGGTAGAGCACCATTTCTGGAAAAACTTTTGTAATTGTTCTTAAGCAAGAAAACACCAAAAACGACCACCTTTCCCTCATGCGGAAGCGTTTCACCTTCCCTCACGATTTTGGATAGGAAAAAATGTTTTTGGAAACCCAATTGGGCATTCATGCAGCAACAAGTAAGCAAAACCATTATGAGTCTAAACCTTTCACAAAATTTCTCCTGTCCAACGATCTGAATCCTTCACGTTTTTGGTTTTCCTGTGTAAATTTGTTTATTTTCACGTTTTCTCCGGTCTGTTAGTCGTTTTCCTAAACCCAGTTGCTAGAAACCGAATTTGTGTCTATGATTTGAATAACCGACAAGCATTTTCCTTTGGGTATTTTTGCAGCATTCGGTCTGGCTCCGACAATGTTCAGAAATTCTTGATTATTGTGTGTGTATGTAATCCTTGGCATCTGTTGTGTTTTGTTAATTCCGGTACTGAGATAACGGTGTGCACATCCTTGTTTTGGAATCTACATTGATTGAAGGAGTGGAAATGGAGTCTAGACTTGCTTAATAAACCTAGTGTGTGAAAGGACCTCACAGAACAAATAAGAAGTTTGGTTTTCTTCTTTGCATACCTTGAATAGCACTGGAAGGGAAGACATGGACTGAGGGACTGTGTAGCAGAGAAGGGAATGCTTCCTTGTGTTGGGTGTGTAATTTTTTAGAAGTTAGGCTAGATCCAGTGTGGGTGTTCATAGCTCTAGGGTTGAGCTCACTAGCTTAGCAATCAGTCTTTCCACCTCCTTGGCAACCTGGTAAACCCAACTAGAAGGATGGCTTGGTTGGTAGCTTTGTAAACCCTTTTTTTATCTTGGTTGTGTCTCACATGAATTTGGATAAGTATAAACCACTGTGTGTGTAAGTCTGATAAACCCAACTGTGTTGGCTTGACTGATTTTTATTGTATGCTTGGCTATGAGGGAAGTCTGCTAGTGTTCCTAATTCCTTGGGGAAAATCATGCCCATCTCAGGGGTGGCAATGTTGCTGAGAGATTAAAGAGCACACTAGCCTATGGTTGGGTGGAATGTTGCAGTGGCATAGCTGGTTGCGGGACAATCTTCTTTCAAAGATAAGTATTCCCTTGTATTTTACTTTCTGCAACTGTAATTGTTTTATGAATTACTATGAACATGATGAATGTATTCAATTGAATGAATTATGCTTTCATTGTAGATTGCATTATGCATCTCTTTATACTTATGAATGTTTTATTTCAAATCAATATATATATATATATATATATATATATATATACTCGCTTCCTCTCCGTCGAGTAGAGGGTTGGGGACATGACATCATAATACATAAGTGTCATATATAAAATTGGGGCTTCCGAGCCACCAAAATACACTACACGGTCATACAAAAAATATACACCTAGGTACCTAAGCCTGAGGTGGAGGAGGGTGTCGATCTTGGTAGCACAACACAACTCTAGCTAGCCAGTGAAACAATCGAACCCATGCTCGTGGTACTCCAACCACCTGGCGCTACATGGCCTCAGGAAAGTCCTCGACTTGCTCCATGGGTACTCTTTGTGTCAATCAAACAAAGTTCGTGTGAATGCTCCGATGCATCCACTCCGCATCCGCACCCATGATCTCATCACCTCTTCCCCTCTGTCGATGATGAGGAAATCCATTTGGTCGTCATGGTCCTACATCTGCATATACATGATAGAGTATCACTATGTGTCGTCACACCAAAAACATGTCTTTTGATTTCATATATAAAAAAACACAAAAAATTAAATAATTCAAAAATTAAAAGTGGGTTTGGGATTCGTTACCTATGTCTCCATAAGCCGCTCCTGGTAGTAGGGGTATATCTGGATCTCCGCAGAAGTCTATCCTTGCATAGGGGTAGTCGTCTATGGTGACGATCTGTCTCCGCCACCATGGAAAGAACTCTGTTGGGTAGGGGTTAGCCACCATTCCACCTCCCAGTATATGCATGATATTCACCCAATGTCACTGGGCTGGATCCCGGACTCCATGTGGAGCAATGTCTACTCTAGGTATTATCCCTAGCACCCACTCAAAAAAGAATGTGCTCATTATGCTGCCAAACCCGAAGTTCCGCACCCTACCCATATTACAGTTATTGAGGTGTTGTTTCATGTTGCTCAACAACGTAGTACTCCAGTCATATATCGTGGGTTGCATACACTCTACTGCATTGAACATCAGTGGCCTTGAGGCTTGGTGGAGTGAGGCCAAATCTGCAATTTGGCCTAGTGCCAATAGTATGGCTTTCAGCCCCAGAATCTGAATTGTGTTTGTCAGGATTTGACTCCCAACCTTCTCTGTATTGGGAAGGCAATACATAACTATGTAGTCCTCTATAGTTAGCCCGCCTCTTGGCCCATGAGATCGGAGGATCACCACCTCCCCTCGTCGGGACAAACCTGTGATGAAATATATGTCCTCAACCTCAATGCTGAGTGACATCTCATCTATCTGAAAGGATTTAGACTTTGGATCCCAGTAATCTACCAGCAACTGGAGTAGTCTTGGTTTTACCCTCAAGCTTCCAAGACACCAAAACTTGTATAATCTGCATGCCCGTAATGCTTGTTGAGCCATGAGGTCAACCTGAACAGCTTCCTCAACATCACCATGTTTCCTCTCTCTCCACTCTAGTACCATCCTGCACAAAAAAAACACAAATTTTGATCATTATTTTCCAATCAAAACCATGTTCACAGCCTTATACGCGACTGTCTGCAAAACAGCCGTGTATGTACGTGGTTTTCGTGGAATTTTATGGGTATGGTCATCCCTATACATGGAAAAATACCCGATTTCTGCGTGGGCCGAAACGCCCAAGTTGGGTTGGCCTAAAAAAATAATTTGACCATGAAAATTTAAAATTTTTGTATGAAAATGAAAGAGATGTGCAAAGGAATTTACCTGGATCAAACGTGGAGGGATTCCACTGGAAGATGCTCCTAGAATTCGCTTCTGAAGTTCTGGACTTAAATGCACTATGGTGGGTAAAAATTCAAAATGGTATGAAATTTTTTAATTTTTCACTATTTTATAGAAAATGTTTGGAATTTTTACCCACTTTCTATAGTTTTTTACCATTTCTGACCGTTTTAGACCATTTGAACTAACTTGATGTTGTAAGAGCCTGTTTTGAGTGTGGTTTGACCGTGTCTTCGACCTGTTTGTGCCTATTTCAGGTATTATGTCTAAACTGGCATATAGTTTAGGTTTTCACATTCACTTGCATTTTGCATAGCCTTATGACCGTTTCATCTTAACCCTAGGTACAAACCCATTCCATCTTGTCACAGAACCTTCTTGCTGCTTTTAGAAGTGAGATTATGTGAATGGTAGAGCTTTCCCATACATGGGTACTCTAGTTAGATCCTATATTGCATTTGGTGCCCATGCCGGCATTTCTCCTTTAGGGTGTGGGAGTCCTTTGTATAGTACCGCCATGACTTTGAGCAAGAGCTTCATACTTGTCTTGAACTTTATGCTGGCCATTCCCTCGGGACTCCCTTGTATATGTCAAGTTGTGATTGCATTATTATGAGTTTTACTTGCCTTATTGAGCCTTATGCCGACTTCCCTGACTTTGATTATCAGCCATATAGCCCGAGCTTGTCTCATGTCTAGCCAAGAAGAGCCTTTTTACATATCTTTTGCAGCTTGATTCCCCATTTTTTTACCGGGAGGGGACTTTCCTCCAAGTGTCATTATCCTGCACATGTTTCCTTGCATTGATAATAGGTATGTTCCGCTGCTTGGAACTAGTTTGCTTGTCCCCTGACACTCATCTCCTCCTAGATTTGTAACTATAAAGCACTTTTATTCTTTTTCAAGCTTTTCAAAATATTTGAAAAAGACCAAAAAAATCAAAAAACCAAAAAGCCGAACATGAAAAGATGTTATCTTTGGCAGCAGTTGAGTCATGTTGCCTTCGAATAGAGCACTATGTATCACATCCGTTGGTTGGGTTATTAGTTTGACTTTAGGAGTTGTACTCGTTACTCTGAGTTTATGTCCACTAACTGGTTAAGCTTCCAGTCCCTATGGAGGCTCTATTGATGCCTCCTGTGCCACAGATATGTCCCAGTTTGCATATCAAGTCCATGCTGCTTACCTTCAGTCACCGTTTTCCTTTATGCTCTTGTTCGAAGGAAGTTGAAGCCTGAGTTGGTCGTTCCTCAGTTTTCTTGACTTTGCATGTTGGCCATTCCCGGTACTATTACTGGTTCATGCACATCTTGTTCGAGTTCTTCCACATTATACAGCATTGCTGAGTACCTCGTCTTGGTTGATGGGGAATGCCTTAATGCCCTCCTTCCAGCGGATTCCATCCCATCGACTTCAGATCATTTATTCTGGGATAGGAGTCTAGAGTCGTTTGAGTGCCTTGAGACTTACATTCATCAGTGGTAGGTTCTCTTGCCATCGACAGTTTTGGGAATACAGCAATGTCCCCTGATCGATGGATTCTTCCAAGTGTTCGACCTCAACATATCTATTCACACTTGTTAGATTGCACTTTAGTACCTTGATTCCCATTTTCATTATCGATAGGTGATCTCGTATCGGTTAACAATATACATCAATGACCGGTAATCAGACGATGAACTACTATGTTCGACCTCGACACCTCTATTCGCATAGTAGGACATGTACTCGTAGCAGTTTGTGTAGAATAATTTCTAGCTTGGTGGCATTCCACATATGCTACCTACTTGATCGTGCCAATGTTCATGAGATTTCAGCTCTCGTGATTTGATTCCAGTGTATGTCAGATATCTTTAGCCATTATGGAGATCTTGATCCATTATATATATTCAGTTTCTATGGAGATGTTTATCCATTGTATATCTTCATCATGGATATTTTGATCTATTATATATTGTACATGACGATGACCACACATGCCACATTTTGTATATCATGCCTATTCATGGCCATTGTATTCTTATGTATCCAGGACTACTCTATGTATTTGCAGTCACATGCAGGGATTGATTATTGTACTATACTAATGGATTGTTGGTTCTTCCACCTAATTCTTCATCACTCCACTTCTGAGATGGATTTTATAATGTAGTTCGGCCATCATGTTACCCTTCTGACCTCACAAATTGTGGGGCATCTGTTATAGCTGATTTTACCACACATGGCTGATCACATATTTATGGCCTTCCATGTCCCTCTGCAAACTCTTTAGACCCCATGGACTAATATTATACTTTGGTGTTTCCATTTTCATCCCTAAAAACACATGTTTATTGTTGTACGTGACTTTTAATCCCATACTCGCGTGTACACGCGACTTTTGACCTCAAACCCGCGTACATCGTGATGTGTGCATAAATCCAAATATTTTTGGAGTTTTCCTTCATGTGTGTCCGAACCACTTGACTCTTGGCCTTCCATATGCCTTGAGATCACTCGGATTTGACCCTCCATTACCCCTTTGGAGTGCTATATAAGGAACCCCTTGGATACATTGAAGGAGGAGGAATTGAAGAGCAACAAAACTATAGTCCATTGTTGCCATAGCTTGCATATACTTGAGTCTGCATCCCTTTGGAGCACTTTGTGTTCTTCCCAAGCTTGCCTTTGCTTATGAGCTTGCTATCGAGAGATGGAGGATTGAAGTGGTGGAGGCCCAGGTGGAGGACTCCGTTTCTCCGGTTCGCAGATGTGTTGATAGAGGTTTTCACTTATGTAATCTCCGATTTGATTAATAGAAATAACTTTTCCAGTCCAATAATGTGCATTTGAATGAATATTGAATCCATGGATATGTTTAATTACTTATACATTGTTGATTATATATGCTAGAGTAGATCTAACACCATATTATATAGCATGCTTGTCTTGTTTTCTGTTGTTGAGAGCAAATTGCTAGCGCAAGCGAGATTAGAAAAAGCTCAACAAGGACCTACTTCAACCGTCCGGAATAAGGTATGATTCGAGGTCCCTTAGTGTTAGATGTTTGGTTTCTCTTGCATATTGGGAAAGGATTGATTTCTCATGTCTAGCTGTCTAATGTGGTACACCCCAAGCCATATGAAGTTTCTCTCCATAACAATGGGTGCTCCTTATATTGTTGGAAAGGTCTCATTGAGAACTGCACCCTTGTTGTTATACATGTTTCAAAAACTTTACCATTTGTTTTAGATATACAAAAGAATATTTTGGGATATTTTGGCAAGTAAGATACATGGAAAAATAAAGTAAAATCTTATGAGAAACTATTATATAAGGATTTTTAATTTAATCGATCCAATACAAAAAATCATAATTAAAAACATATGAGATTTTTTTTTTCCAAGGAAAAAAAGCGTAATTTCATTCATCTTTCGAGATCAAAATTACATTCTTAATGTTCACTAATAAGTGACTTTCAGTTGACCAAAAATTGGTACTAAGAGAGGGACTGAAGAGTCTCCAGATAGGGGATTTCTACATGTGCATACGCAGATGCATTTCCATGAGGATATGTTCATAGAAATTGATCTGTTCACAAAACATCATAAATAATTGGTTCTGTTTTACATAGCCAGGTTCACAATCTACAGCCGAGCCATCTGAAATATAAGACATTTAGATACATTCTATCATGTAGATATATAATATCACACGATATATCCATATCGTTTTCAAGAAAAAGATCTAAGGTAAAAAACAAGAGCTATAGTCTGAGGATAACAGCAGCCGCGTTCTGTTCATTCAGTCGAGGTTCAAAAAAGATCAATGAACGGCCTGTGATAAAAGGCCTGCTGTCTGCCATTTACCATTTCTTTCACCAACCATATACCTTCTACCAGCCGGAGCCCTTCCTTGGAAGCTTTTTCCGCTTCCTTGTTGTTTTCCCTGTAGACATGCCTGCAAGTGAAAGTATTAAGACGCTGAAGAAGCTGTCGAATAGATAAAATAACATGTGCAAGTCTCATGTGCCTGCACTCCTGGGTAAGATTGATCCAGTTTATTACATTCATAGAGTCTCCCATAATATTTAGAACAGTACAGCCTTTCTCTAAGGCGAACATCAGAAGTAGTTTAAGGCTGAATAACTCAGCATAGTTATTGGTGCCCCCCCGAGTCCCATAGACAAAACATAAGAATGGTTTTCAGATAAGTGAAGAACAACGCCTCCACCGCACATATTGTTCTGTGCTACCCCATCAAAGAATGCCCACGGAGAAGATATGTCTATATTCACTTCTAACAGCCCTTATGTAAACAGGAAAAGAATTGTAAAATCCCGCAGCCATCATCCCAGTTATCGCCGGCGTACTTGGTAAATCCTTGAAGATTTCCTTGTTACGTGCAATCCAAATTCCCCAGATGACCAATAGTGGCAACATTTTTAGTTGCTTTTGTGGAGTCCTTCTCCACCAGGAATCCCAAGCACTCCCAATTGAGTCCCCTTCCCACTGACAATTGACCCCGACCACCGAAGAGACTTCCTTCCAAACTTCATTAGAGAAGCAACAAGATAAGAACAAATGGTAAGTGGTTTCCATTTCTTTTTTACACAAGACACACCAGCCTGGCCCTTGAAAGGAGCGTTTCCGAAGCACCTCCCACGTAGGTACTTTGTTATTTAGCACGCACCACATAAACAGTTTGTTTTTTGCAGGGCATTTAAGCTTCCACAATGGCTTCCACCACCAGACTTCATCCCTATTTTCCACTTCTACACTTAAAGATAAATACCCTGCCTTTGGAGAATAAGCACCCCCCGGATCTGCATCCCATACCAGAGTATCTTCTTGTTCAGAGAGTACAATATGAGCTCGAACCAGTTCCCTAATGAAACCCTCCATCAATCCAGTTCCCCTTAGCCCTAAAGAGTTGGCCCTTCTCCAGAGTTGAGTCCAAGGTTCATCAGGCCTTGGAATAGCTAGCTGATTAAGAGAAGTAATCCCAACATGTCCAAGCTCCTCTATAACATCGGGAGGGAGTAAGTGCTGTTGTGAACTACCCATCCAAGGATCCCTACCGATCAGAAAATTTTCTCCATTCCCAACATCCCATGCTAAATTGTTCTCAATCAAGGAGAAGGAATTGACAATCGCTTTCCAAATTACTGATCCCCCAGAGTGTGATTTCCTGGGATTTCTGATCCAGTCTAATAAGCTCTCATGTGGGATGTATTTCTTCTTTATCACCCTGGTCCACAGGCTGCTAGTTTTCACCAACCTCCAGCCTCCCTTAGCAGCCAAGGCTTTAGAGAATAAAAAGATGTCCTTTAAACCCCAACCTCCGAGACCTTTTGGTTTTGCAATCCTTTTCCAATTCACCCAGGGAGTAGTCTGTTCTTCCTTTTTTCCGCTCCAAAGAAAGATGAAGCAAATCTTCCTTATCCTTTCAAGAATTCCTTTCGGAATCCAGGAGAGGGACATCCAATATACCGGGATTGCCTCCAATACAACTTTCACCAGAACTAACCTTCCAGCTCAAGACAGCCATTTATGGCTCCAAACCATTAACCTTTTCTCAACCTTCCCAACCAGCCAAAACCAATTCTGTTTTTTATAGAAGTTTGCTTTCAGAGGGAAACCAAGATATTTGAGACCTGCCTCCAATCCAGTGGTATTAATGGGAAAGTTCCTAGTTATTTCAGCCACCTCTTCCGGTCTTAACAGATGAGTAGTCAAGGTAGATTTGCTAAAATTTATTTCCATACCTGTAGCTTTGGAGAAAAGTTCCAATATCTCCTTCAGTACACGAGTTTCTCCTCTTTCACCAGAACAGAAAATCAGCACATCATCCACAAATAGTAGATGAGTAATACTGCAATTTGATGCCACTTTTATCCCTGTGAAACGTCCTTCTTCTCTTGCTGCCCTAATAGCCCTACTGAGACCCTCGGCCACCAGAAGAAAAAGGAGCGGAGACAAAGGACACCCTTGTCTTAATCCTCTTTCAGCATGAAAGAAAGGAGAGGTCGCTCCATTAATCAGCACAGAGAAAGAAACCGTAGTTATACATGACATAATCCAGCGAATGAAACTGATACCAAAACCCAGGTGAGTTAAAAGCAGCCTTATATAAAGCCAGCTAACTCTGTCATAGGCCTTAGAAAGGTCAATTTTTAGAATATCCCCCTTCAGTCTTCTGGTCTTTAAGCTATGAAGGCCTTCCTGCGCTACACCAATTGCCTCGTGGATCTGACGACCTTCCAGAAAACCAAATTGTTCAGCA
>LPNX010381069.1:29893-41746 GCA_001517045.1 Pseudotsuga menziesii
CCCTGTCCTCTTCTCACTGATGCTGAATTTTTCCCCAACCCAAGCAAAGGCTTCTGACTAGATCTTAAGAAATAACCTGAATCTGCAGGGTCTGAAGGGGAGAGGCAAGACTCCTCAACAATAGACACAGGGTCTGGATCAGGTTCAAAAGAGGATAGACCAGTTATGACAGGAAGGGACACAGGTTCGGTAACCAAAGGAACCACAACATCATGAGTACCCACCCCCCGAGCAGCTTCAACATTGACACGGTGAACAGGGATAGACAAGGGAAAACCATGTTGTCCCGAGAGGGAGAGCTTTCTCAGGCGTTCAATCCAATCGTACCCAAGAAAAGAGACATTATTCAAAATCAAATTAACATTTGACAGATGGGGGAGAGTATCAGTACCAGGATCAAGAAGATCCCCTGCAGCTGAACCATGAATCAGTAAGGAGACTAGAGCTGGCATATCTCTAAAACCTTCAGCCATTAAATCATCAGGAAAAAACAAGTCTTCTGAGGACGGGTCACTACCAATGTCTTCCGCAGAGGTCTGGGCCGAACCCGAGGAGGCTGCAATCTTCTCCGAAGGGCCTTTGCATGCCGCCCCCGAACCATTCCTTCTATTACCTTTCGGAGTCCTCCCTGGCAAAGAGCATGCTGAAACCAGATGACCATAAACATGACAGCGTCTGCAGCGGAATGGAACATTTTCGTAATCCAGAATTTGGGGGATGATCACCGGTCCCCAATCCAAATTAATTGATTCTGCTAGACCCTCCCTTAGATTAATATTTACCAAAATCCTCGCTACCTTCATCACCTTGGTTTCAACGAAGGAAAGGTCTGCTTCCAGAAAAGTTCCAAGGATATCACCTATCCTTTTGAAATGGTACATATCCCAAAAGTGCAAAGGAAGAGCGGGCAACCTGACCCATATTGGTAAAACATCCACCCTTTCTCTGCTTGCATCGAAAAGTGGACTCCATGGCTTCAGGAGAACAGGGGAATGGTCAATATGCCAACACTAGGACTGAATCCATCGTAAGTCCGCCTCTATCTCCAGATTAACCGCGAACCAGCCTCTGTTCAGCTCCCTAACCCCCGACGCATATCCGAGCTGATTACCCCATGATGCCGCAGCCCACTCCTAGATTGTTTTTTGTGCAAAATTTCTGCCCACGACTCTGCCAACCAAGGTGCACTGTGCCATCTTCAATACGCTATCCCAAGCAAGATCTTCGCCAACTGCATAATTCCGGACCACTTTCTTTTTTATCCAATTCTTTCGACGCTTCTTTGAGGAACCATTATGCACTCTCCCCCCATCACAGTCACCCGGATCCCCTGAACCATCACCTGAAGAATCCTTTCTTGGTGACTCAAACCCTCTCTGTTCAGCTACATCCAGAGGCGCCCTCCTTTCTTCCTCCGAATTTTCTCTGCTCGAAATCTTTCCTTGTAAGACCTGACCAGCCTCCCCTTTGGATGGCACCTCTGCAGCACTCTTCACAACCTCGAACCCGTCCAGAAAGTCTGAAGCCGAAAAGCCTATCTTCCAGTTGGAGAATAAACCCGAATCCCTCCGGCTCATAGACCCCAACAAAACTTTCGGGCGCTGAGAAAAAGACTTCACCAGTGGGGCTGCCGTTAAAAGCTCCAGCGAAAGAACAAGGAAGTCAGATGGGGACATAACTGCCTCCACCTCCATAAAACCCTCTGCTCCCACAAAATCCTGACCCGGTCTTGGGAAGTCCACCACCTGCTCCAAAAACCGTCCACCTGGCATCTCCCAGATGTCAGAGCTTTCCAGTCTGTCACTGGAATAATCTACCACGTCCAAATCCTCCATTAATCCAAGGATGAAAACCGTAACAGTCAAGAAACTCTCAATCAGCCACAGATCTTGAAACCCTAACACTCCACCGTCACAGATTGTGTTAACCCTAAACCGACTTCTCCAAAGCAGACATATACACAGTTCAAAAGCACAGTCTGTCAAGAGGAATAGGGCAGACCCTTAGCCATAGCTAGAGGTCATGTCCAACCGTACCAGCAGCCTTGCCGCCTTTGCCATCGCCCTCAGAGCTGCCAAAAAACCCTACGCTCCTCCAGTCCACAACTTTGTTTCTATCGTGCACCTCCGCATGCGTGCATCATATACAGAGTAGTACCATATGAGATTTTATTATATATTCAAATAGATTTTATTTATTTATGTTTTTTTTCTATATATAAGTGTGGATTGGCTTAGATATGTGAATGTGACAAGTTGTATGATTGAAAATCAAGATAAATGAGCGTCTTTTACATTCGAAACAAAAAAACAAAAAACAAAAACAAAGTTTAGTATAATACCATGTTTTGACTAGGAATGTATTTAATCAAATCATGTAAATGTTGTAAATATACTAGTATGGATTCCTAGTGCAAAGCTCAAGTCCAAGGACCGATTAGTGAATGGCTAGGCATGTATGGTGTAAATATTTTTATTTGGACAGTGTGGTTGGCTTATTATGTCAATTCGAAACACATGTAAATATTATGTTGGAAAATAATGAAATGGTCCAAAATGGTTGTGTAAAGAGCACTAGAGGGGCCATGATTTCACCAGAGGGTAAGATGAAAGGGGGCCTATGGGAAACTAAATCCTTTGATTCCAAATGTCAGTTTTAGAACTCATCCAAATTATGCCATGTGTTTTACATGAGCCAATTAATTCCTTTTTACTATTAAACCCAATTATTTAATGCATATGTGAGGTTGGTGGGAAAAGTTAGTTCATGTAGGGTTGTGACAACTACGCCAGCTATCATAAGTCCTTTTCTTCTATGGCCAAAAGCTATGTTAGTTGTCTTTTCACCATAATCTCATATCCCTTGGAGTCAACACTCTTTTGATCATTCTCTCATACAAGTTTCTACATTATGTAGAGTTTCCTATTATTGTTCATGACAATTATCAAACTGTGTAACCCAAAAATTCAAATTTAGAGATAGAGCCGCAGATTTGAAGGGAAAATAGATGGTTGTAGGTGAGCATAGAAGTTGGGAAATCTAGGACCCTTTACCCATCGATTTATACTACTTTTGGATGCTTGAGAAGCCATGAATTAATGTTGCAAGAGGTTCTCAAATGGCATACAACAGGTTGGACTCTTACTACACACACTAGTAAGCACTGTAAGGGTTGGATTTTCTGAAGGAATAGTGGATTAGTGAAGGGAAATTCATTCCTTGTGTTATGTGGGGCAGTTTGAAGGAGTGCCAATATGGTTGTGATGGCTTAGTGACATCTTTATAGAGCTCTATATGAGATTTTAGCTAAGCATAGAGAGAAAAACGATTTGTGGGATGAGAGTGAGAATCCTGTAGGTGTTTCCTTTTCCATAGTGACCTCATAGCCTAGCTTGGGGGTGGCCTCTTAGAAAAAAGAGAATATCTTGGACAGAGTGCCTACGATTGGGTGGAAAATTGCTCTTACACATCCATTTGCTTGGATCTTATTTGTAAAGATAAATATTTTTTTGTATTTGAATATGCAATGTTTGTTTGATTCCTATAATGATTAAAATTGCATATGCATGTTAAGTGTGTGTGGATCAAGTTATTTCCATTGTGTATTTTCATTTACTCATCTACAAACCTAATTTAAATGCTATGAATTTGTAACTATGGTTATGGGGATGAATTTAGAAGCCTGAATTTAGTTAATGACCCCTCCCATTGGTTTGATTGGGTGAAGGGGACATTATGTTTAGGTTTTGACATTGGGCATTTTATGTTGTCATTATTCAAACATGTGCGCATTATGTTTCATTAAGGAAGTTCATTTCACGTTTTTGTCATTCACTGTGCATGGAAGCTAGGGTAATGAACCCCCATTAAATTGCTTTAACTTTTGTTAATCCAAATGTTGTTGGATCCTTCTACATCACCCTCATTCACTAGCTTATTCTCAGGATTTGGCTAGTCGATGGTTCTAGGTTAAGGCTATCATTTCCTCTCACTTGAAGGTTGGTTGCTTGATTGGGGCCAGATCATTTTTTGGTTCTTGGTTTTGTCTTTTTCCTCATAGTTCTTATGTTTCATTGGCTTCTTTCGACCTATCTTCATTCGTTGTCGCCTTTGAACCTACTATAATGGGATCATTTGCTATATCTAAGTGAATATCTATTGTTGTTGGGGCTTGCACAAGGTGCTTAAATTACCAAGTGCATGGTGGTTTATGTGTTCTTATGGTTCTTCTTTGTTCGGTTGATGTTTTGTGCATGGTTTTGTGCTACTGCCTTGTACATATATGGTGTGTGTTGCTTTCTCTAATGTGTTCTTGTCTCTTGGACGTTTGTTGGTTTTATCAGTATATGGTGTGTACTTTCCTCATATTCACGACGAGTGTGTTGTTATTTCTAGTTATTAAAATTAAGCCTCAAACTTTACATGTTGGCATTAAGCATTTGATGTTGTCATCATTCACATGTTTGGGCATTAAGCATAATTAATGGGGATCATTTCATGTTGTTGTCATTCATTTTGGGTGGTAATAAGGGAAGTCATCCCTTTCCAAAGTGCATTGACTTGCATCTGCTATTGTTTCATTAATCCTTCCATGTCACCCTCGTTCATTAGTTGTTTCTTGATATTTAGTTGGATGGTTCTAGATGAAGCCTATCGTTTCTTGGTTATGAGTCTTAGTTCTTGCTACTTCAAGCCTAGTTGCTCGACTAACGCCAAGATCATTTCTTGGTTCTAAGTCTTAGCTCATGCCACTTGGTCTTTAGGTTTTGTTGGCTTCTCCACGTTGTTGTTGTTCACTATCACATTTGAGCCTGGTTTCTGTACTGGTGGGATTATTTCTTGGTTCTAAATCTTAGCTCCTATCACCTAGTCTTTAGGTTTTGTTGGTTGGTTCTACAAGATCATTTCATAGTTCTGAGTGAATAGCTATCGGTGTTGTGTTTTGCACCGGGTCATTAAATTGCCAAGTATTTTATAAAATCTAGGAGATCTTTGACTGATGGTTTATGAGTTCTTATATTAACAAGCTTAGGTGTTATGATGTTCTCTATAATGTATGCTCTCTTTCCTATTGTGTTGAATGGATGTTGGTTGGTTTGGTCTAATGGTTCTTTATATTTGGTTGATGTTCTACATTGTCATCTTTGCCTTTTGAACAATCTATTTCATGAGTGCTCTAGCATGTTCATGTTCTTTGAAGAGTATTCCTACTTCAGTGTAGGTTGTACCATGTTTGTTGCTTGTCCTTCTTCTTGATCAAACCTCTGGAACAAATCATTGAGTGTCCCTTCCACTTGTGACTCAATCATCTTTCCCTTCTCCATGATTTAATTTGCATTCCCCTGGAATGCAACTTCCCATTGTACCATTCTTGGTATATCTGATTGAACATGATACTCCCTTGCTTTACTCTTTTCATTAGCTCCTCTAACTCTCTAGATGTCACTTCCCCATCCCATATACTCTTTGGATTCTCATCTACTACAAATACCCACTCCCTCAACCACTAACTTAATTTATTTCCTCATTTTTGCAACCCTTCCAACTCCTTAAGATGTCCTTTGGTATTTTCTTCTCCATCAACCATCATTTTCAGTACTCTCTCTTTAACAAGCCTCTCACATTTTGTTTAGCCACCACTTCTCAATTAGTCTTTCTTCAAAGTTCACTCCACTTTCTCTAAATCCCATGCTTCCTCCTTTAATTATTCATTTTCATTAGCTCCATCCCAAATCACTTCAAGAGGAAGTCCTTATGCTGGAATATTAAAGGGAATTTAATCCTCTTATATTGAAAACATCTTTCCCAATTTGTCTTTTCCTTGACCAACCTTCTACAAGCTCACTTCCTGAATTGTTCTTCTACTGTGTCAACATTTCTTGTAAGTTCATGTTCACATCTCCATAATACAATCAAATTCTAAAAGTTCCACAAAATCTCTCTACCCACTCAAGCATTCAAACAATACCACCAAAAACTTTTGAATTGTTCTTCTATTGTATCAACATTTCTTGCAAGTTCATGTTCACATCTCCATAATACAATCAAATTCTAAAAGTTCCACAGAATCTCTCTACCCACTTAAGCATTCAAACAATACCAGCAAATACTCCACCCAAAACACGGACCTACTTAGCCATTCAAACAATACCACCAAAAACTCCACCCAAAAAACTGACCTACTTAGCCATTCAAACAATACCACCAAAAACTTTACCCAAAACACTTCACAAGTGGCATGGTTGTCATACGTTCAATTTGACAAGATGCAATGTAGCCCCAAGGGTTAGCTCAATTGGTAAGACGTGCGCACACTCTCTCGGTACGGGGAGAGGTCACGGGTTCGAGCCTTGAGTCCTTCGGGGTTAGGCCATCTGTGAGGAAAGTATTGCTGGGTTTTCTGTGGAGATTTCCTCTGGAAAAAAAAAAGACAAGATGCAATGCGCTACTTCTTAAAGAGAGAGATCAATTTGCTGGAACCACCAATTTGCTTCTACATAGCTCTCGATCAATTTGTCAATCATAAGTTTATACACATTATACACAGCTGGTACCTTCTGTGGCCTTCAATCATATCTACCGGGAACACAACATACTTGCTGATGAACTTTCAAAGAAGGCATTATCTTTGGATTTGGGTTCTGGTATCTTCAAGGAATACATGGATGGAATACTTATTGATGAGGGGCATTTTGCTCTCTTTTGATGGCTGAATTTTTCCTTTTACAGCTTTCAGCCATATGATCAGTATTTACTTTTTGGTTCCTATTTTGTGATATTTCAGCATGTATGTTTGTGACTGCCTGGACCGATATGTTTAAAGGATACAGAACTATAAATTCTGACCTGATTTATCAGGAGTGATGAATAAGTCTGAGGAGCATCAGACTTAGTTTATTCACTTTTCTTTTACTTGATTGATGGCTGGTTATTTAGTTCTGCATGCTGCTGGTTATTTAGTTTATGTTCTTTGCTGGTCAATGACTGTATAGCTGACTTGTTTGGCAGTATTTGAGTGCTGTCACTATATATTCCTTAGACTGTTTATCAGAGATGAAGTTATCCCACTTTATGGTGGCTGAACTTGGGAGCTGTTAACACAACAGACTTTTTGTAACTGTTAAAGATGTCTTTTGATTCTTTGTGAATATCAAAGACTGGTAATTTTTCCTCTGAAAAAAAAAAAATTCTTTGTGAATATCAAAGACTGGTAATTTTTCCTCTGAAAAAAAAAAAGTTTATACACATTATGGAGGGTCTGGATAATGAGGTCATTTCTTGGCTCAATTTTAGACCAATTGTCCACATCAAAATCCCTTTGCGCATCAAGATGAAAAAAAAATGGTTTGACTTGATTTTGGGTTTGACACTTCAATTACATGGAATCCGCATCTTTATTTTCTCGTCATTGGAATTAACTCCATATCTCGATTGACGTACACGCACAATGAAATGAATTACCAGGTACGCTAACCTTTTAGCTCCGGTTTCAACCTTTCGGCTGCCGGTTTTCTTTTGTTGCCGAAATAAATCAGCCCACCGTTTATTTTCGGAGAAGCCGACTCTTTTTTCTAGACTTCGGCGAGTCGGCCCACTAAATCCCACGGTTTATTCGACAATCCGCGGCCAAGTGGACCCTGGGAAGGCGCTCAGGTTTCAAGAATAATTAGATTTAATTACTTGTTCCCAAATCTACGGCTACCAAAACCTGGGTTTTCCGGTTCACGCCAAACGCCCACTGCTTTTACTCTCTCTACTTTAAATCGTTCACTACACACATTTTCAGTTGAACTCCATTCGATTTCACGATCAAAAGCTAATTGAAACATCACTCCGATATCAGTCTTTCTGCATCCTGAATATCTGGTGTTCTTTGTTTCTGATAAATTCCAGCCAGCAGCAGCCTGCAGGTTTTTATCCATGGATCTGGCTATGGATGTTTACATTCCAGAAGACTATGCCAGAAGCCGCTACAAGCAAAAGATGTCGATAAAGAAACAAGCAGATCATGCCCGAGCTTCTTTCAACGATGATGTCCAGAAGAAGTGGCAGCAACTGGGAAATAAAATTGTGATGAACTTTGCTCTAACTGGTCATAGTCGTAGCAGCAGCTTCAAGGACGACATACTTTTTAATTATTTCAGCACATAAACTCTTGCCCGATCGTATCTAGAGTTCCTCCACCCATAGCTCGGAATAGCAGAGAAGTCGAATGTCTGAAAAATGTAAATTCACATTCAATTTTGTGAAAATATATTCATTTTACCCCAACTATTGTTATGTTTTTATGCTTGTCTATGTCATTTTGCCCCCAAATTTTGTGAGCATATATGGATTTTACCCCAAATATTGTTATGCTTTTATGCTTGAATTCTCTGTTTTTCCTTTGATTTTGTTGCAATGAAATAATTTATGGAACAATCTTTGATGAGGCTATACTGCAAATGCAATTCCATTTATTCAAATCAGAGAGAGGCACCGGAATAGGTAATTGCTGTTTCTATTAATGAAACAATTCCGTAAGTTTGCTTTCGAAAAAAAACTCAAAAGTATTCCGAGACGATTTCTCTAAAAACGATAGTGACATGACATGACAGGGGAGAGAATATTGTAATTAAATCCATTTTATTTTATTTTATTTTATGGGGCTCTGATTCTGTTCTGAATTTCGCATGATGAAGGGAGTGAATGCATTATCTCGGTACCGTCTCCATGATTTAGTCCAACATGCTGAGAGCTCCTGTATTCCGACTCCGGACACGGATTTAGGAGTGGGACGGTTCCGGGTTTTGAATCGCCGAGACGGGCGGGAGGTGATCTTTTGCTGTCACAACGCACCTTCGAACAAAATAAAATAAAATCCGTATACAAACATCTCATCGCCTACCTGGCATCCACTCACAGTACATTCATGTTGACGAAATCGTGATATGATATTTTGGAAAATGTCGTGGGATAAATGGTATTTAGATGGCCTTTTATTTTATTTTGGGAAAGTAATTTTGTAAACTGCATCCTCCTTCATTCTCCAATTCGACACTTAATCAAACGCATACGAACCCACGAGCCCATTTGAGTGTCCCATCAGGTGCACTGTTGTCCCCAACGTGCACCTGGGCATGACCTGGATCATTGGTATCAGAGCTTGATATTGTTCGGAGCCTAAGTTACTTAAGCACTTCCATCGAATTTATTTAACTTATGCATGTTAAAACACGCTCGTAAACTCATGAACACAAGCAGAGACTATCTTTTACTTTAAAAAAGATGGTCGAAGAAGCAAACAATAGACATGCAACTGACGAGACAGAGCAACTCATAGAAAAACCACTGGCTCGCCAACGAACCAAATTTTTTGCCCAGTTTAGCGAGATTCTCATGTGATTCGCTTCGACATCCGGAGAATTTTCAACGAGACCCCACTCCGATAAAATCAGTCCCTTCAAAGTGCAAATGAATCTAGACATAGCGAATCTTAAAGGAAAGATTGACGCAGAATACATCGACAATTGGGTTCAACAACTAGAATCTTACTACTTCATGAATAAACTCTCCGAAGCAGAAAAGATCACCATTGCATCCTTGAAGATGTCAACCTCCGTACACTGCTGGAGGGAAAATTTATCGACAAAGATGGAAAAAGAAGGCGAACCCATAAGCACATGGATAAAATTTGTCGAATACGTCTGAAAGGAGTTCTACCCGCCCAAGTATCTTGAGCAGCAGTATAAGATGTGGCAACAACTAAGGCAATGGAAAGACCAATCAATGCAGAGTTACACCGACGAATTCTATAGACTCATGGCCAGGCTTGGAGTCCAAGAAGAAGAGAAATTGTTTGTCCTGAAGTACGTCAGTGGATTATCCCCGTACATTCAGCACAGGGATGATTTTAGGGGTGGCCAAAAAATGGTGGGTGAATTTTTAATATTAAAATGGGTTTTATTTATTTAATAAATTAGCCCATTTTTTATTATATATATAATTTCCCCAAATTAAATAGCCTGGGCGGTGAAACCGTAAAAATTTATAAAATGGAATTTAGACCACTCGATTATGGGGAAAATCTTGACATTCGCCTGAATTTCTTCGGTAATGGAGGTCAAATCGCCACAAATTTCCACTTTTGGAGGAGAAACGGAGCTAGTTCACCCAGATTTATGGATGATAGGTTAAAAATTTTGGTATTTCACCCCTGATTTATGGATCTTTGGGTAAACTGGTCAAAGTTCGTCCTCGATTTGGGTAAAATGGACTTACTTTGTCTTTGAATTGGGTTTGTCGAGCAATTTTACCTTCCCATCTTTTACCAAATCATCCTACGTCTGTCGATTTGGTTCTCTTTTGAAAAAAACATGGAGATTTAGTCGTTTTTGTTTTGTCAATTTGGTTCTCTTTTGAGAAAAAAGTGAAGATTTAGTCGTTTTTGTACTCAATTTGGTCCAGATAAAAACGTTGATAGATTTAGTCATTTGGAGACATTTTTTACCTATATAATGTCATAAGAGTCAGGGGCCAGGGTTTAACATTCAAGCTTGATTTCATGCAAATTGTGTTTTTCCAGTGGATTCGTGGAAAGCAATTTCACAGCGGTCGACTCCTGAGTGAAAGATCTCTGCATTTGTTCAAGGTTATTTCTATCTGCAGAATTTACAGGTTAGTTTCTTCTTCTATCTGTAGACTTTGCAGACTTTTCAATGTAGATAGATTATTTAACGTCTACATCTTTCTAATTTTTTGTTTTCTATTTCGATATTTTTGTCTTCTATTGAGGAAGAGGTGGTTTAAAATTCGCCTATGGGTTATAATCCGCCAAATCCTTTAAACTAGCCAAGATATGATCTCTGTAGCGTTTCTAGCACATATTCATGGTGGTGCCACCTAGACATGAACTAGAGACCTGCTAAAGAAACCACACTTATTTCTGCACAAATCCAAGCCATCGAGAGGCTTTCAACCATTGTCCTCCCCCATATTCTTCTAACTTTCTTGTAGAAAACACCCTTGGAAAGAATTTTGAAATTTGTTTGTTCAATTGAGAGAGGGGTCCAACATCGACCAAGTAGTGGTATCCACAAATGGGTGAATTTTTGTGCAGCACTAGAGGTGGAGGTCGTGGGATCAAAACTTCTCCAATAAATTTGTCATAGGGAAACCCTTTGTCATTTAAGGCACTCTGAAGTGCAGAACTAGTTTCATAGAAGGGATATCCTATGTACGAAGAGATTTCAAATCTCGACCTTGAAAGATTGGATTTTTCCACTACAATCACGATTTTCAACAGTTTTTAGTCTCTAGGGTTTCATTCTTGAGATAGTTTCATTATTAAATTGGTATCGATGTATTGTTATCTATTGCATTGAGGAGTTTAATGATTATATGTTCTAGTTTGTTGTCTTAGAGATTGATTTGATATTTTTGTTAGTGGCAAGGGATTGTGTTTTTTATTTTTTATTTTTACATCTACCTCATTATAATTTTAAATTTCCTCAATATACATGATGTATCGTCTATTTCACATTGTGCATTTCACTTTACTATATATACTATATTACAAATATTGTAGATAGTATTACCAGAGAAGATTCATTGCTTAAGCGATTTTTTTATAATGCATTCTCTGGTTTTTATGTCAGGGTGGTGCTCATTGGTAATGACTACTGTTCACTTTATATTTTTGCGAGGGATTTTAGCGTTAAGACATAATAACAATTGTTTAGAATTTAAATTGATATTATGCATTTTATATTCCTGTTGAACTGGAGTTTTTTCGAGATTTGTCAGGGATTTTAATTCTTTAATACTTCAAAGTTTCTGGGATATTATATATGTGGGTGTAAAAGTGTTCATCCT
>LPNX010381074.1:3196-54027 GCA_001517045.1 Pseudotsuga menziesii
ATGCGAATGTAGTAGCAAGAGATTTAACAATGTGATTACTTGATTCCATATTCTTCATTGTTGTTATGCCTAAATTTCTTCTAACAGTTGCCATATTTCTAGATTTAAGCAAAGCTAAAAATAGTTGGCATTTACCGGCTTCGGATTTGTTATCAAAATATTGTTTCATTATTTGAGAAGAATGACGAAGGATAGTGCGTTTAGCCACCTTACCTTCTATGGAAGTCAATCCGCTCTCGTCCACTTGTATTCGTTTAGGAGTTCTCTTTCATTTTGATGCAAAATTTCTTGCCATTTGAAATGCTGGAGTGACGTTTACATCCACTGCCGGCTCACAACTTCTATTAGGAGATTGAACCACTGAACATGGTTGTTGCTGAGTCACATTTTCATCGGGGGTAACATAATTATTGAACTGTTCAGAAGATTGACCATCTACTAATGGATGAACAATATCAACTTTCGTATAACTAGCTTCTTTTAAGGTTGCATTATCTTCCTTAGCCTCTAGGTCAGGTATCTCTTGAGCGGGAATGGGAACTATTTGCTCATCTAATGAATGCTGATGATTTCTTGAATCTTCCCTTTTTTTTTGCTTTTTATTTTCTGCTTCTTCCAGTGTAAGCACCTTCCTTGCTGAATTTCTTCCTCTATTACATACATTCCCCATTGAAATCCACCCAAACCTGTACAAAACTATGAAAATATGTAAGTAATGATAAAAATTTGCATGTCCAACAATTCTCTGTGCGCGGGTTCAGATGAATTATGTCTTTTGATACGTTAAAGGTGGCCAACACAATGCCACCCTACATTTTCTATAAAACATAAATCGCACCTGCGATATATCGCATATGTGATATTGAATTTTAGGTTTTTTGTGGAGGAAAAGGGTTTTCCATATCGCATATGCGATTTAGTTGTCAAAGAAAATGTGTTAAATTTACATTGTGATTTACATTGTGTTAAATGAAATTTACATTGTTAATTTTAAAATATGATCCATACATCCATGGAAATATACACTTATATAGTTTTGTATGCATAGTATGCATAAACATACATGCACATATACATAATCAAATAGTTATTTTATACAACAAAAACTCTAATTATTTGAACCGTAACTCTAATTATTTGAAGATAAAATAACTTTAATTATTTGAAAATAAAATAACTGGAATCAAAATAAATCTCAAACAAGTCCCTACACATAATTAAAAGTGAACTTTAAGACAAACATCCATGGAATCTATTGGTTTATTGGCTTAAAATAACCTTAATGTTTTTGTTTAGTTAAAATAGTAACTAAACATGAAGAACTTTCTTATACTAAGTGGTTGCAAGTCTTATTCTTTGTTTTTGTTTCATTAAAATATTAATTGGATATGAAGAACTTTCTTGAATACTTATTCTTTGTTCAGATCAATAGATTTCATTATCTCAGAAACTAAACATTCAGTTGTTAGCAAGATGAAGATGATGAGGATGAGGGTGATGGTGATGATGAGGAGGAGGATGACTATGATGATGATGACCATGATGAGGATGATGAGGATGAGGGTGTC
This sequence comes from Pseudotsuga menziesii, assembly GCA_001517045.1. Taxonomy (NCBI): domain Eukaryota; kingdom Viridiplantae; phylum Streptophyta; class Pinopsida; order Pinales; family Pinaceae; genus Pseudotsuga; species Pseudotsuga menziesii. The sequence continues at coordinate 4,765 of LPNX010381074.1, forward strand.
GATGAAGATGATGATGACCACGATGATGATGATGATGATGATGATGATGACCATGATGATGATGATGAGGATGAGGGTGATGAACGATGATGATTGTGAGGGTGGTGAGGATGAGGACTATGAGGGTGATGAGGATGATGATGACCATGATGATGACCATGATGATGATGACCATGATGATGATGATGACCATGATGATGATGATGACCATGGTGAACAATGACCATGATGATGATCATGACCATGATGACCATGATGATGACGATGGCCATGATGACCATGATGATGATGATGACAATGATGATGATGTTGAGGATGAGGGTGTCGATGAAGATGATGATGACCATGATGACCATGAGGATGATGATGATGACCATGATGATGATGATGAGGATGAGGGTGATGAACGATGATGATTGTGAGGGTGATGAGGATGAGGATTATGATCATGATGATGATGATGACCATGATGACCATGATGACAATGATGATGATGTTGCGGATGAGGGTGTCGATGAAGATGATGATGACCATGATGATGATGATGATGATGATGATGACCATGATGATGACGATGATGACGATGACCATGATGACCATGATGATGATGATGACCATGATGACGATGACCATGATGATGATGATGACCATGATGACGATGATGAGGATGAGGGTGATGAACGATGATGATTGTGAGGGTGATGAGGATGAGGATTATGAGGGTGATGAGGATGATGATGACCATGATGATGACGATGATGACGATGACCATGATGACCATGATGATGATGATGACAATTATGATGATGACAATGAGGATGATGTTGAGGATGAGGGTGTCCATGAAGATGATGATGACCATGATGATGATGATGAGGATGAGGGTGATGAGGATGATGATTGTGAGGGTGATGAGGATCAGGATTATGATAATGATGAGGATGATGATGACAATGATGATGACCATGATGACGATGACCATGATGACCATGATGACAATGATGATGATGTTGAGGATGATGGTGTCGATGAAGATGATGATGACCATGATGATGATGATGATGATGATGATGACCATGATGATGATGATGAGGATGAGACTGATGAACGATGATGATTGTGAGGGTGATGAGGATGAGGAGTATGAGGGTGATGAGGATGATGATGACCATGATGATGACCATCATGATGATGACCATGATGACCATGATGACCATGATGATGATGATGACCATGATGACCATGATGACGATGATGACCATGGTGAACGATGACCATGATGATGATGATGACCATGATGACCATGATGATGATGATGACAATGATGATGATGTTGAGGATGAGGGTGTCGATGATGATGATGCTGACCATGATGATGATGATGATGATGATGATGATGACCATGATGATGATGATGAGGATGAGACTGATGAACGATGATGATTGTGAGGGTGATGAGGATGAGGATTATGAGGGTGATGAGGATGATGATGACCATGATGATGACCATCATGATGATGACCATGATGACCATGATGACCATGATGATGATGATGACCATGATGACCATGATGATGATGATGATGATGACAATTATGATGATGACAATGATGATGATGTTGAGGATGAGGGTGTCGATGAAGATGATGATGACCATGATGATGATGATGATGATGACCATGATGATGATGATGATGAGGATGAGGGTGATGAACGATGATGATTGTGAGGGTGATGAGGATGAGGATTATGAGGGTGATGAGGATGATGATGACCATGATGAGGACCATGATGATGATGATGACCACGATGACCATGATGATGATGATGACCATGGTGACGATGACCATGATGATGATGATGACCATGATAAGCATGATGATAATGATGACAATGATGATGATGTTGAGGATGAGGGTGTCAATGAAGATGATGATGACCATGATGATGATGATGATGATGATGATGACCATGATGATGATGATGAGGATGAGGGTGATGAACGATGATGATTCTAAGGGTGATGAACGATAATGATTCTGAGGGTGATGAGGATGATGATGAGGATGATGATGACCATGATGATGATGACCATGATGATGATGATGACCATGATGACGATGACAATGATGATGATGATGATGACCATGATGACCATGATGATGATGATGACAATGATGATGATGTTGAGGGTGAGGGTGTCGATGAAGATGATGATGACCATGATGATGATGATGACCATGATGATGATGATGAGGATGAGGGTGATGAACGATGATTCTTGTGAGGGTGATGAGGATGAGGATTATGAGGGTGATGAGGATGATGATGACCATGATGATGACCATGATGACGATGACCATGATGATGATGATGATGACCATGATGACCATGATGATGATGATGACCATGATGACGATGACCATGATGATGATGATGATGACCATGATTACCATGATGATGATGATGACAATGATGATGATGTTGAGGATGAGGGTGTCGATGAAGATGATGACCATGATGATGATGACAATGATGCGTCTGATGATGATGATGATGATGATGATGATGATGACGGTGATGAACGTGATGATGAGGAGGATGATGATTATGATGATGAGGATGATGAGGATGTTGATGATGTTGAGGATGTTGAGGATGAGGCTGTCGATGAAGATGATCTGACCATGGTGATGATGATGGCCATGATGATGATGATGATGATGAGGATTAGTGTGATGATGATGATGAAGATGAGGATGAGGGTGATGATGATGAGGATGAGGGTGGTGATGATGATGATGAAGATGAGGATGAGGATGGTGATGATGATGAGGATGAGGGTGGTGAACAATGATGCATTAGGACAAAAACAAATTAGTTTAAATTTAGCATAAATTAGCTCTGAATGTAAATCTAGAAGCCATACCACATAAATTAACTCTGAATGTAATTCTATGTATCGCATATGCGTTATAACGCATATGCGATATGAATAATCCATAAGGCATATGCGATATAGATTATCCATATCGCATATGTGTTATATCGCATATGCAATATGGATAATCTATATCGCATATGCGTTATATCGCATATGCGTTATTTGAAAATTTAAATAATTGGTGGGATTAAGGTTTTCCATTAGGTTTGGAAGCAGCTTCAGAATACCGAACCTATTGGCTAGGACAAATCAACCAGGGCTATTGCTTGTCTTTTAGAGCTATATATCAATATGCTAAGATTAGATCCTGTGTTTTGATATGACATACACTATATTTTTTTATGAAAATGTACAAGGTTGTAGAGTACGAAATGACGACTCTGAATATATAATTTGTTCCTTCAAAACTATGTTTTATTTATTTATAATTATTTTTCTAAATGACACACGTTTGTTTTTGAAAATACATACATCGATTGTTTGTTATATAACTTTTGATTTCCATCACCATTTCCCATAAAAACTATATGGTGCACTAGACGAGATCAAACTCTATGATCTTATATTAAGAAATCAAGGATTTCATTAATTTTTGCCCCTAAAGTGTTTCACCCACACATAAGGTTTTAATTTCAATATTTTCTGACTTCAATAATTAATAATAAAAAAAGTAATTCATGAAAAATTCCGAATAAACAGTGTTGCACTAGGCCCATATGTCGTTTATATGTATGCAAGATTTTATCCCAAATGGACATCATTTACCTCATATATTGCTGCACCCGCACAAACATATATGTTAAGATGTGCTGAAAATTTGAAAACCCACTTTCACGGAAACTAATTTTATAATCATTTGCACACATTTTCTCTGCACAAATTCTATATATTATGAAAGCTGATTCAATTACCTATCTTTTTTATTTTTACTTCATCTTCAAATAAGTTAGGGAAGTACCCCTAATTGTCACCTAAAGTGGGAGTTTTCCGTTTATCCCAGTATTATGTGGCATGTAAAGTTTCTTTAAAGGAGTCCATGATTGTGCATCAGCCCAAATTTAATAAATAAGAATTCAACCGATTGATTGTCTAAGTTCATAATAAATGTTTCAAGGATAGGAGTGATTTTGTCATAGTAAGAATATTTGATACAACAATAAACTCCTTATAATGATTCCCATTAAATATATCATGTAAATAGAAAAACATTTCAATATCAAACAGTGTGCGACAACAGTATTATTTATATACAACCACATACTTCAAGCACACTAAGAAAAAATTTGAAACCAACCACACTTGAAATTGGAATGGAAAGTTAAAATGACTAGCTTAACTAAACCACATATATATACAAATAAAGTTAAGGTAGGATCTAATTAAATCGTAATCTTAGGCAAGATAAATGTATATCACAAAGAAAGAAGAATCAAATACTCACAAAGATGGAAAATTTTAAACGATAAGAAAAATTATTAATATCTATTAAAACTTCAATTGGAAGTCAAACAAGTCAAATAAACTTGAAATTTGAAAATAAAGATGCACTCACAATCTATGAAACAAACTATACAAAATAATGTAAAAATCATAAAATAGTAACATGCATAATGAAGGACAACAAATCTCTCAATATTTAAATTGACCACAATATGGTAATGCAAAGGATTGAAACTTTAGTAATTTCATCAAAAGGTCAAATGAAACATAGAAAAAAGGAGAGAGGGATATAATATGCATATAAGAAAAATATATGATAAAATATTAAAAATTTAATAAGTTCACCACAATGTGGAATTTTGAGACTTATTATTGCAAAAATGTTTCAATTATAAAATTTCTCCTTTTATTGAGGTTGTGATAAATTTCAAATAGATAAGTTGGAATAAACGGGATCCCCTTATTCAATATTATTTACAAGAATAAAACAAAAAATGAAGCAACACAAAGTCTAAACAGTGTTGTTTATGATGACAATTAAAATATGAGTGAGCTATGTTAGTAAAGTTTTTACGTAAGGAACAATTATGAACATCATTTTTATAAATTACACTCTTCAAATCTTCTTTCTTTAAAACTTCAAATCATTATACATAAGCAATTTGTAATTAAGTCTTAATAGTTGGAAATAAGCCTTAAAATGAGATGATTAATAAATAAAACCATAAGCAAGACAACAAATAATTGAAAGAGGAATAAAATGACGTGTTTTATTCAAACACTAGGTTTTCCTCATCCTGAAATTGATACGCTGCAAATTACTCAAAATAAAGCAACCTACTTGTGATAAAACAAATTAACGAAACTAAATCTAAATCTAGATATGCATATATGGGGATCAAATGAAATAAAAAAAAAGTGAAATCATATAGCAAACATAATGAGACATGGAAACTCAAACCCACAAACACATGTACATCGCAAGTAAAAACCGAAAAATGGAAAAATATAGAATTCAAAATCAAAAGTATCTAAAACTATCTCCAAAAAGTGCACGATCAAAAAATTATTATTTACAAGGAATATTGTATGAAATGACTCTTATAACCAAGCTTCTATTAGATCGTGATATGTACAATGATTATAAACAGATTGTAATGGTTCTTTTGTTAAGGAAAAATCACGCATAAAACCATTCATTGTTACCATCCCTTCTTTCAAAGTGATAGATTGATAAGTTATGAAGTTAGGACATTCATGTGAAGAGATTTGGTCTTTGTTAATTCTTCATTTGAAGTTTGATTTACAAAAGGTGAATTTGAAATTTGTTCATATGAAGTTTGATTTACAAAAGGTGAATTTGAAATTTGTTATGATCCCTTTAATGTATGATGTGCAATCTTTTCCTCACGAATATTCTCTTGTCAACAAATACATATTTCATAAATATCATCAAGTTGAGACACAATTTAGGTTAATTCATCATCAAGAGTACTTGTTACATGTTCAAAATTAGAAGGAAATGAACATTCAGAAAAAAGATGTTATGTGTAAAATTCTTGTGAGCAGATTGGGTAGTTATAGAAATATTCTAAGAGGAATTATTTCTCAAAAATCTCCCCTCGCCATATTCTAAACATTGTTTTATGGTAAGTAGGCTATCATTTATTCAGTTTGTGTATTTGTAAAACATGAGATTTTAGTTTGTGTATTTCTAAAACATGAGATTTTAATTCTACACAAGATTGAGTTTAAAAAAAATAGTGTTTGATATTAAAAATTAGTACCCTATGTATGGTAGTAGGTGAGTATATAGAGTCATTCAATACTTCTAAACAATCATATAAAACAAATCTATTGGTTTAATGATTAAAGAGTTAGATTGAGAACAACTGAAAGATTGTCTTGATATTGAAATGTTAGAATTGAATTTATTAACTGAATCTAGAGTTGTCTCTTGCTCACATGTTGAAATTTTAATATGCAGCTTGAATTTGTAATTAGAATCACGAATAAATTGAAGATTTAGAGGATTAGATTCTAAACAAGTTTCGACTCTAGCAGAAGATGAATCATGACATGGAATTGATCCTATTTCAAGTTCAATATTATTTAGAGTAGGAGCATTAGTTTGTAAATCGATTTCAGATTCACAAGAAGGTTGATGAGAGTGATTAAATAATGTAACTAATAAATTGGAAGAACTTAAATTATCTACTTCGAGGATTTGATACGTGGATTCAAAAAAATGGGAATTTGTTGTAAGGAATTCCTTATATTCAATTCTAGGAAGAGGAAAATAATAATCAAGAATTCGGAATGAATTTGCAACTACGTTATGGATTTCTTGTGAACCTATTATTGTTGTATGCATGACTGTAATTTTTTTTCATTATGCATGGTTGATTTATTTTCTTTATTATGGGAAGATAGAATTTCATTATGCTATTTCAACCTATAAATTTCAGATTCATTATGTTCTTCACCGTTATTTTCATCATCGTCATTATCGAAAAATAAAGAAGAAAATGGATCTAAGGAATACCTCTTAAAATCTTTCTAATCTTTCTATCTTTATCAAAATATTTCAATAACATTTTGCAAAACAAACATATCTATAGATCTGGGTAAAGAATATCACATACATACAACTCATATAGAATATCACATGAAAGTTTTTTATTGTCTTTGAGTCGATGATAAACCTGTCGGAAGCGTGTGCTGAATAGACTCACCTTTGTTGACCTGTATTTCATTCAACTCAAGATATATATCAGTCGCATTATAAATATTAGAAGCACTTTGAAAATTTATTTTAAAATCAGACCAACCATGATTAGTGTTAATAGGAAGAACATAGTACGAGTTTGATAAGTTACCTTCAAAAGTGAAGGGGAAAAGTATGCATACAACATCTTCATATTGGATATTCATTTTGAATATCAAGTAAAAGTTATACAAAATCATATTTTCTAACATGTTAAATGGATGTTATATTCCATTCGCCATCAAACTTTGGCAAGAGAGAAACTTTCTTTCTAGGGATCTCATGCAAGCATCAATGCAAAATAAATGCCTTATTCGAGTCCTATGCAGGGATTTGGGAATGAGACATAATTAATACAACACAATACAAGTGACTCAAGTACGATAGCTTGTCAACTAATCATTCCTATGGTGTTCCTGTGACAACATAGAAGAATAAGATAAATTTAAAACACTGAAATACAAAGCATAATGGTTATTGGAATGATAAAAACTTAAAAATAAAACCAAATACTTACCTCAAGCTCTCCTTCTAGCACCATTTGTTAGCCGTATTTTCTGACTATAGCCAACTACGGAGAAATATCCCATACAAAGTGCTTAAACCAACCCTCAGTATGTTTGAAGTAGCTACCTCTCAGACTCTGTATGTTTCAAGTAGCTACCTCTCATAGGAACAAAGGCTTTGCTTCCTATATGTGTCTGCTCTCAACAAGAGAGTCTCACAATTTAGTGAAATCAATTACTAAAATCAATTTAAATCCTAAAATGCAATCAAACTTAATCTATGATGTAATTATTTTTTAGTAGCTGCTAAACTGCAAAGATATTTAAGAGCTTCTCACAGCATGTATAGTTACATTTATTGAAAAGAAATGTAATCTAAATTTTATTTTAATTATTTTCTATACTAAAGTTTTAAAAGAACTAAGATTATTTTGGAATCTCATTTAAAATACAAAAATAAGTTACAGAAGAATATGAATTACAATCAATATCGTAGAGGAACAATATTACATGTTTAACAACATAAATCATAAAATGATAAATATAAAAATAAATCATCACAATATAAGGATGAAATTAGTTGATTAGATATCCAAAACAATTGGTACTCGAAAATTAAAGGATAAGGTTAAGCATAATCACACAGAATACATGGAATTAAACTAAAATAAAGATATACAAGAAAGATAAACATGTTTTAAATATATTTATTGAAATACAGATCTCCAAATGATACCAGCAACCAATATTGTCTCCAGAATGATGACACAACCTAGTACAATAACTGAAAAACTGTGTTGAACTCCTATAGCTACTTTTCCATACAGAAATCTCGAATCCCATAGCAGAGAAACACAACAAAGTATTTACAAAAGAATTCCTTCTATCTGCCAAACGTTTCCTCTCTCTACTTTCAGATACAACTAAAACTAAACTAAAGAAACTGCAAAGCTCAGGAATAAGCCTCCTCCTTTTGGCATTCGAATATAGATAATTTGGTGCCTTGTCTACTTTTTATTTGTTAAGCGGGTTAGTGTGATCCAACAAACTTTGACGTTAACTTCCTTTAGTTACAACCTGAAGTATCCTTTAGTTACAACCTAATGTAAATTCCTTAACTTCAGCCAATGCTTTAAGTGAAACAAATTCTTTGTTACACAATCTAGCCAAGTGCATTTGCTTGAATAATGGGACAAAAGTGATGTGTGCAAACGGTTTACTATTGTATTTTTCTTATTCAATTCAATGGCATAAATAATGTAATTTGATGACATCCCTTTCACACGCTAAAAAGATAGGTCTATATTCAATCCTTGTTAGTTTATTTATTGTTGCGTTGGTATTTTGCTGAGATGTTATCTATTGTAACCTCATGGTCCTCGCATTGACTCATTAAAACTCAACAACTTTGTGTTTCTGCGGTTTCAATGCAGAAGGAAAACTTGTAAGTTCATCCTCTACAAAAATGACTTGAGGTGGCAGCCTTCAGCAATCTGGCATAAGTGGAGTGATATGATTTGGTACTTGATGATTTTATGTGTGGGTAGAAATTTCATAAGTGACATGATCATATTTATGAAATTTAATTGCATTTGAGCAATCCCTGGTGAGTAATCTCCCTAATCTTTGTTGTAAAATTTAAATAGGATGACATTAAAACTAACATCGAATCTTTTGAGTATTTAAGACTCATTTGATTTTTGCAAAAGTTAAAAAAAGTTGATTAAAAAAGGCATTCCCAATGCATATAGTTGTGTTAAAGCCATCACATATTCATTAATAAAATATTAGAAAATAATTAAAATATTTCAAAATTTTATTTTAATTTTAATGCGACTCCACATTATTTATGGAAAAGAAAATTTATTAAAAACTATGTCATGAAGGTAATTTAAATATATCATGCTGGTAAGATAAGAGTAAAGATGTTAATCCCCAAATGTAGGTGACATCGGGCTAACCAGACCTCAGAGCTTAATTGAAAGGGCACATTAATGTGCCTCGTTGTCACCACCCTGACATCACTCACCCAACTTCCAATGCGCTGGTTGTTAACCTCCTCGATGGTTGCGCATCCTAACTGCTTCAAGGTATGCTTCCTCCTTCCCATCGCTTGGTAGTATGTATACGTCACTGTAATGATGCCCAACATCAATGCACATCTGGAACTGTGATGCCGCGTTATTGATACAGGAAGACCAACATTCATTCTCGACTCAACATGCACGCTCTTGATCACGCCCACTCTCTTCAGCCACTCTGTTCCTCGACCCTCTGTAACTTCCTTGGTGCTGTCTTCTTTAGACACTCTTCTTCTTGCCTCTGCACCCATAGTTTTCATTATGTTGCGAATGCAAAGGGCTAAGCCTAGATGCGGTCATGTAGGTCAGGGTTCCCCTAGCCAACAAGCCATCAACTTTAATTCTAGGGTTACGACCTAGAGATCCCTTCCCCGCTTTGTCTCATGTTTGATGACTGAGAAGACAAGTTAACCGACTCTTTCTCTATTGCTAACCAGCCAACTAAGCGTAGGTGGAATCACTGGGTGGTGAAAAACTTGTTGGTCCAGCTCCTCCTTCGTTCCACCACCCTTCAACTCACGCCTCGAGTCCCCAATGCCATTCCTACCGTGTATTTCATTCCAGCTCCCTTGGTCCTTCATGTTCCCTCTTTCACCTCGCCTCCCTCGTCAATCCCAACTGCCATCCTTCACGCCAACCCACCAGCTGCACCAATGGATATTGAGCCTTTGCCACCTCCACCGTAGGGAAGAATGTCCAGCACCACAACTAGAAAAACTAACACCGTGGTGGAAAGATAAGCCTAGATGCAGTCATGTAGGTCAGGGTTCCCCTAGCCAACAAGCCATCAACTTTAATTCTAGGGTTACGACCTAGAGATCCCTTCCCCGCTTTGTCTCATGTTTGATGACTGAGAAGACAAGTTAACCGACTCTTTCTCTATTGCTAACCAGACAACTGAGCGTAGGTGGAATCACTGGGTGGTGAAAAACTTGTTGGTCCAGCTCCTCCTTCGTTCCACCACCCTTCAACTCACGCCTCCAGTCCCCAATGCCATTCCTACCATGTATTCCATTCCAGCTCCCTTGGTCCTTCATGTTCCCTCTTTCACCTCGCCTCCCTCGTCAATACCAAGTTCCATCCTTCACGCCAACCCACCAGCTGCACCAATGGATATTGAGCCTTTGCCACCTCCACCGTAGGAAAGAATGTCCAGCACCACAACTAGAAAAACTAACACCGTGGTGGAATTTCGGAAGTATGAGCCTCCTCCGGTCAAGCATACCCCCTCCAACAACAATGACGCTTCCAGCAAAAGCGACGAATGAAATGGTGAAGACGACTTCAGCAGTGAGGACAGTGACCAGGGGAACACAGATGATCCTCTGAGCACACAACTCAGCTCTCACTCTGGGACACCCATTCTAGAGGAGCCCTACATAAAATTTTAGGCCAATTTTTTATGTTTCATGATTTCTCCTTTTTGATAGAGTTTGTGGGAATCTCGATACCCATGTTTATCATCACTATGCTCTCTCACAGGTATTTTTGTAAACTATATAAGTTCTACCTTTATAGGATCTGTTTTACCTCTTAGAGCGAGGATCTTTGAAATAACAATGGTCTGAATTCCCTTTTGGGGCATACTAGTGTTTTCTTTCTGTTTTTTCCTGTATGAAGGATAGATTCTCAGTTTTTTACTACAGACTCTATCACTATTTTATTTCAATAGATTAGTTCCTGAATTCACACAAAACAAGAGTAAAGGTGTTAATGAATTTAAAATATTTAAATAGATCAAAAAATAAATTAATAATAGTGATGGATTTTTTATCATATAAAAGAGATGACTAAATAATTCCAAATGAGATCAAATAAGTGATATTGAGCGACCCGAAAGACAAAAAATATCAAAATGATAAAAGTCATCCAAATCGCCAAATTCTCATGAAATGAAGAACCAATCCAAAGATCAAGAAACACAAGAAGTGAAGGACCAAGAAAGAAAACCATGAAATCTCCTACAAATCCCTATAACTTAGGAACCCACATTTAGTCATGGGAGTTCATCCATCAGTTCACCCTAGTCTGTGTTGAGTTATCCTCAGATGGGCGTTAGTTATTTTATCTCTAGTTAGCCTAGTGCCACCTTTTCCTAATTTAAGGAGGTGAGACGCCTTTTCCTACCTATGTTGCTCAATTAACTGACTGTGAATTGATTTAGCTGTCATGAGTTATATTAGTGAGCTCTCAGTGGTGATTTTCCACATTGAGTTAGCATTGGATTCAATCCATGTTCGTGAATTTGAATCATACCTAGTGGATTTGAATTCTCCCTATTGTATCATCATTGTATTACACACCGATTAATGATCATGAGATTAACGTTATGATGACCAATTTCTCTCTCTTGACTGTGCAATTTCACATGATTGTTAGATCATTGTACTGAATTTCTTCCTTCTTCTCAATACTTTTTTTCACAATAAGGTTCAACCAGAATCCCAAAGATCATAAGCTTTGCTATATTAAACATCTATCATAACTCGATTTTATTTTTTCGTCATTTTTATTATTTAATGATGATCCCTTTAACATAACCAAGATTAGAACTTAATGGAAAATACAAAGAATATCCAACCTTCTTCAATACATATGGAATCTGTTGTTAGTACAATCATGAATAAGTGGTGTTTTTCTTTTTCTTTGTTGTTTATATGTGTCACCATTATATAGTGTTGCTTGGATAGTTTGTTAAACGGTATAGTTGCAAAATTTGAAATAAAAAAAAAAAAAGCTTTTTTAAACATATAATTAGAAATGTGAAACTGCTAAAACACTTATTAAAGATAATTTTTTTATGATTCTTAGTACTCTATTAAGGCACAAACAATGTTCTCACTTAAAATATAAATATAAATACATGTTTGGTTTGAAATACATAACTCTAAATGTAATAATGCTTAAAGTGATACCAAGGCCAAATAATTTTGTTATCGAATAATTAAGTCATTCAAGAATAAGGATGACACAACTAAAAGAAAATAGACAAACATGTCACGAGTAACTATATAGCTAGCATGAATATACTTAGAAAACAATTATAATTCATAATTTTTTATAAAAAATAAAAAATATTTAATGGAGGTAAAATTTTAAAACACATTTGTTATAAAGATTAAAATTTTGAAACACATTCACATTTAACATTTTTAAATTTTTTAAGCACATTTAACATCTTATATAAAATGTAATAACCTTATTTATAAAGAATTTGGTATTTTTTTTTTAATTTATTCAACAAAAAGGTTTCTAAATTTATTATCAAATTGTTGCATTGTATTTAGATTTTACATTAAAAGCATAAATGTTTTTTAAGCATAATTTTTTTTGGGTTAAGAAATGTTTGTCACTTCGGGCTAGTGCATTTTCACCATTGGTTGAGAGGCAGAAATATAGGGGCATCTAAGCTGTGAAAATCACTCACGGATAGTACCTGGCCTCGGCCACACCAACCCTTAACATGGCTGGATTTTTGGGTGTCTCCTCCCAACTAACTCACCCCTAAGGAGTTTGAACTCGAGATACCTTTCTAATGATACCCACTCTTTAACCGAATGACTTAGCGAAATTTAACTTTCAACATAAACTTTTAATGATTATTGTTTTAACATATAAATATAACTTTTAAAAATTATAAGATTTGGATTTTAGAAATGATAAGATATGAACTTTATTTAATTATTATTGACAAAGCTGTATAATTTTTAATTATATTATTAGTTTTCATTACTTAAATTGTATTTTTAAATTTTTCCAGAAGAAAATATTTGTTCCTTGTTATTCCATAGAATCAAAGGCAACTTGTTTACATCAACAAGAAAAGATTCCACATGGCATGGTTCATAGCAAAATGTATGTTTAGCCTCGTATCATATCAAAGTATCAACATACAACAAGTAATCTACCAACAGTAGCAAATAGGGTCAAGTGTCATCACCTTTCTCCATTTGAAACCCCATGATACTGAGAGGTCAAGTAAAAGCAGAATGGCTGATCTAGAGAAGCACTTCTGGGTGTCGATAATAAATTGATGAAAAGTCCACCTCTGACATCCAATGGGATGTAAAATATGCATCCATACTCTGTTGGAATATATTATATTCCTTGGAAGGTAATAATGTCTTTGTATTATGTCGGAATTTGTCTACAATCTTATGTAAAAGAGTAATACATTTAAACCCATAGTTATATGGTGTTGTATTTACTTGTGTAGAGTATTTGTCCATGGTATTGTATTAAGAGATGTTATTTTGGAGAATTATATTATCCCACATGCAATATGTGAGAGTAATTCCTTCTCATCTCTTAGCATATAATACGGTCAACTGAGTCTCTACATATCATGTATTCTTGATGTAGCAGTGGTACTATTGTGACACTGTTGTACATCATCTATATTCTTTGGGGTATTTGTGCTTTGCTCTCTTGTAAGATTGGAGAAGACATTTTGGAGATAATAGAAGACTACCTTCTCGTGGATGTAACCCATTAAGGTGAACCATGTATATCGGTGTTCTCTTGTCCTTTTCTTTTCCCGTTCTTATCTTTTATGATATGTTGTTGGTTGCTTAGATAGGTTAACTAGTTTAGCTTGAATCTACTATTCTAACATGGTATCAGAGCAGAGGTCTCAGGTTCAATTCCCCCGTGCTACACCGAAGGCGGGGTGTTGGACTATTGGTACAACCTCCTCATGTGTATAACCCATGCGACCATAACTAAAAACTAGGTATTTCTAGGCTTCCTTTTGGTAATAAAAATGATAGTTATACAAAGGGTCATAACTTGGTCATTTCTTACTAGACTTTTTATTATAACTTGTTTTAGGAATTGGAACAACCATTCTTGATCTACCTATGCATCCAGAACAGAAGACCGGGCTTTTCTGGGCACATTTTTTTCACAGGGTTGTAAGTGAAAGTTTTTCCTCTTTTCTTTACTGTGTTTCTAACTGTGCTTTTGCAGATTCAGATCATTAAAGTGTAACTATTTTCCAGTTCTTCAATGTTTTTCTGTCATTTTTTAGTATTAGGGCTTCTTATTTCTTGACAAACTTTCACTTATTATGACTTCCGAAGTAGCTTCTATTCCTGAATTAGTTGGTTCTAACTATGTTTCCTGGAAGAGAAAGATGATTGATGTTCTCAGGAGTAAGAATATTTGGAGGCTAGTTAGTGGTGAACACAAGACACCCACTGTTGTTGATGATTTGGCTATATGGGAAGCTAAAAGTGATCAATAAATGGGGATCATTGGTCAAACTGTTGCAGATAGTCTTCAGGTAAGTATTGAGGTAGAAGACAACCCGGTTCAGGTATGTCAAATTCTTTCCTTTTTATTTGATAAATCAGATGATGTTTCTGCATATTATCTTGAAAAGAAGATCTTTGACCTCGAACCTGCTGACTTTGAAAGAGTTTAGTTATATCTTGCTGAATTGAAAACTTCAAATGAGAAATTAAATAGTTGTGGCAAAGATTACAAGAAAACTGACACTGCTCTTATTAATCTTGTAGAACGTAAAATGCCATGTTGTTTTGATATGTTCATCCAAACTAGGAATAGAGCTCTAGAATTGTCTCAAAGTACTATGAAGCAAACTTTTGATGATTTTTGTAAAGGATTGATCAATGAGCAAGAAAGGTTAATTGTTTCAGGACAACTCACACCTAATAAAGCTCTAACTGCACTTAATAAGCATCATAAGAAAAGTTTTAATAACGCTAAAGGTTCTAATCCTTCTAATACTAATTCTGGACATGCTTCTCATGCTTCTAATGGAAATATTAAATAGAAGAAAGTATACGATCCTTGTAAACATTTTGGTAAAACTAACCATCCTAAAAAGAATTGTTTTAAAGCAAAACTAAAAAAGAAAACTTGTCATGAATCTCAAGTAGATTTATGTGCATCTCTTGTTTTTCCTAATAATTCTTCTTCTAACGTGGAATGGATAATGGATTATAGTGCATCTAAACATATGATTGATGATGCTTCTTTATTTACTTCATATGACAATCGTAAACACATATCTCCGAAATTTTATATAGGTGATGGTAAACAACTTTCCGTAATTGGTTCCGGCAATGTTAATATTACTAATGGTCAATTGGAAGATGTTTTTCATGTTGAACACATGCCCATTAACTTACTTTCTATTTAACGTGCTTGTCAAAAAGGGTTTAAATTTGAAGCATGGCCTGACAAATATGTTCTTAAAGATATCAATCAAAATTTCAAAATAGTTTCTTCTAGTCTTGTTGATCATACTACTGGTTTACATAAATTTGTTGGTTTTAACTCAAATAAAAGACAACCTTTTTATTCCTATGTTTCCCATGCTGATGAACAAAGTTAATTATGGCATGAAATATTAGGTCATTTGAATCATGGTAAAATGAAATTGTTAACTAAAATGGTACATTGCTTGCCTCATATTTCTTCTACTAACGGTGTTTGTGAAGGTTGTGTTCTTGGTAAACATCATAGAGAAATGTTTGAGAAAGGTAAAGCTTGGCATGCTAAAGAACCTTTACAATTAATTCACAGTGACATTTGTGGTCCTCTTGAAGTTCCCTCTTTATCTCGTATAGTCTATTTTCTTACTTTTATTAATGACTTTAGTAGAAAATCATAGGTTTATTTCTTGAAAAATAAAAGTGAAGTTTTTTCAATATTTCAAATTTTTAAATCTTTGGTTGAAAATGAGTCTCGTAAGAAGATTAAGACTTTAAGATCAGATAATGGGGGGAATTTTTTAAGAATGAATTTGAATCTTTTTTATCTAAACATGGTATTCAACACCAAAATCCTGTACCTTACACACCTCAACAAAATGGTGTTGCTGAACGGAAAAACAGAACTTTAGTTGAAATGGCTAGATGTATGCTTTATTCTAAAGGATTACATAAAAAAATTTGTGTTGAAGCTGTAAGTTGTGCAAAATTTATTTTAAATTGAGTTCCTACAAAAGTTGTTAACCATGTTACCCCCGAGGAAAAATGGAATGGTCGAAAACTTGATATTAGTAACTTTAAGGTGTTTGCCTGTGAATGTTGGGCTCATATTCCTGACGATAAATAGAAAAAGTTAGATCCCAAGTCTCACAAATTTATATTCATTGGTTATTCTGAGGATTCTAGGGCTTACAGGTTATTTGATACCTCTACTCATAGTGTTATCATTCAAAGGTATGTTCACTTTGCTGAAGTATCTTCACCACCTAAGTCTATCGAACCTCATGTTGCACTGAATATCCCATTGTCTCTTGTTACTCCTATCTCGATTTCTTCTTCCAGTTTTGTGCCTGTTGTTGATCCTAGCTCACCCTCTTATTCAAGTATTCCACCTGATTGTATTGAAGTTGAAGAAACTTTTGTTTCCTCTAACCTTCCTATTTGTGCCTGGAAAACTCTTGAATCTGCAGGTAGTGAGGTCAGTAACTCTTTCGACCCTCATAGAACTAGCTCTAACTTTTCCCTTATGACCAAGGTTTTGGCCATAGATGATCCTACCTCTTATGCTCAAGCTCAAGTTAAACCTCAATGGGAACAAGCTATGATTTCTAAGTATGAGTCTCTTATGAAGAACAAGGCTTGGTCTCTTGTTCCTCTTCTCGTTGGTAAGAATTTAGTTGGTTGTAAATGGGTTTATAAAACTAATTTCACTATAGAAGGATAGATTGAAAAGTATAAAGCTAGGTTAGTTGCAAAAGGTTTTAATCAACTTGAAGTTATAGATTATAATGAAACGTTTTCTCTTGTTGCTAAAATGAATACAATAAGAACCATTTTATGTATTGCTTCATTTATAAATGTGAAATACACCAAATGGATGTTAAAAGTGATTTTTAAATGGTGATCTTAATGAAGAAATTTATATGCAACAACCTCCTAGTTTTATTAACGTTGAATCATCAAATTTAGTATGTAAATTACACAAGTCTTTATATGGTCTCAAACAAGCACCTAGGGCTTGGTATGATAAAATTGATGCATATTTTTTGAAGAATAGTTTTAAGCATTGTATATCTGATCCAAATATGTATGTTCAGAACTTTGGTACTAATATTCTCATTGTTGTTGTTATCAAATAAATCTACTCAAGCAAACTCAAGCTAGATCTCCCTAGTCCAAGTGGATCTAGAACAAATAAAATGTAGAATACAACCTACTTTCCTATATAAAATAAAAATGCAAGATAACAGATAGATCGCTTACCTATAATATGCAAATCCTCTTCTCTCTTTGTTGATCCAAGCTCCAGAATCTTCAAATCTGCAGCTGCAAAACCCTGTAAAGCAAGTGGAAAAAAACAAATAGTATATGCGTATCCAAACATATAATTGATCTAAGATAACAATTAAGGAAGAAATCTCTAAACATTATTAACACAATGATATTTATGGAAAGAGATTTGTATTAGTGTAATAAAGGATATACATAGAATTACAATGAGAAGGAACATCAAACAAACCTAGCCTTAACACTGCAATCTTCCATCCAACAATCCAATCCAAGCCTCCAAAGGATGATAGGGGTCACCTAGAAATTCCACCAGCATAAGAGTACCATAGTCCTTCCCCCCTTCACAATGGAGAGGGGGTTTAATTTATAATTCTAAAGGGACAGAGTAGGTTGAGGATTAGGAGGAGGGATCTAAGGGATCTTCCCTCTAGGTTAGGAACCAAATGCCACCTCTCCTAGATAATAGGTATAGACATCCACCTCATCCACCTTCGAGAAGGGTCTTGAAGCTCCGTTTTTTTCCCTCAAAAGGGCATCGACACACTTAGTAGGAAGGGAAAAAGCATTGTCAGCTCACCTAGTAGTGGGAGACAGAGCGTTGATAGTGGTACACCTAGCATGAAAGAAAAAAGAACCTTCATCACACCTAGCATGAAGGACAAGAGCTTCGACCTTCCTAAAGAGGAAAAAAGGCATAAAAAACCTCAGCATCAATCCAGTTTAGCAGAGAGAAACTTGGGGATTAGGCAAAGTGTTAACACATGGATCAAGAGTGCAATGTTTCGGTGTAACAGAATTCCCCCCAAAGCATGAAGTTAGAGGAATGTGATAGGTGAATGCTTTGTAAAGTGAATAAATATAAGGAAAGGATGTTGGCTGGAAGTTGCTGCAGTACAATTTATTCAAATCTCATATGACTCATAACATGGTTGCCGACCAATATAATGCAAATCCATGGCAGTAGAGACCGACTGAACACAATCATGGCTATTGGACACAAGCATAGATCCATGATGAGATGATAACACAGCCATGACCAATACAAAAGTGGATCCATGTAATATGACTCAAAACAAACTCCATCGCAACCTAGGAGAAGATATCTGACAACCCAGGTTCTTCAAGCTGAACCCACAATGATACGAATCTAACCATGTGATTATAATGTCTCGAAATCGAACATGGTAGAAACCACTTGATTACCAGTAAATGATGTAAACTGTTAATAAGTGCAAGGGAAATAACCATTGATATCAAGGATTACCAAGGTATCACAGTACATATCATCAAATGTGAATAAAGGACTTGGAGTCGAACAATCGATGAGATATTTCAATCAAGAGTCAATGATGTGAACCCATGTTGAAAGCGAGGTAACTTGCCATTAAGGCATGCAGGCCCAAGGTACTTGTTTTGGTTTCTAAGTCTAATTCATGGATAAGGAGTTGAAGTCGAAAGGAATAGACCCGTTGAAGGAGGGCCATGATGAATCCCCCATCATTGACACGAAACACGATCAAAGATGTTTTGGAGTAAACTGGATAGTAGAGTGATACACGAGACTGAATCAGGGATGACCAACATGATAGAAGGTATATTGACTATAGATAGTGAAAGGGTAACCAAAATTATCTTGAAAATGGGAATGGAATGACTGGGTAGTATTGACATGAGAATGATACCAATCCCCCAATGCAAGTGACAATGGGAGTATTCTTGGACAACTCAAAGGAAGTAAGAAGACTCATGGAATCAACAGGACTCGATGAAAAAAGGATTACCCAAGTACTGAAATGCATATGCAAATGAGTTCCATGTTCAAGAGTGACTATGTACTACCATAACAAAATACAAACTCTTTCCTTAATTTATCCATCATGATTGATGAGTACCTCTTTGCTTTTTAATGAGCTGGAAAAGGGTAAAAAATGCTCGATATATCTCATCAAGCGATGAGTCCATTCCCATATGTTTTATGAACCTGAGAATGGAGGGGTTCGTACCTATAAAAGGGTCCTTCATTGTTTGATTTTATGAGTCCGATGAAAGCAAACTCATTTTTCGTTTCATATTTAGAGAGTCTGAAATGACTAAGAAGACTCCAAAAGTTCATTTTTCGTAAATAGGCCTAATTGGTCTGAAAAAGAGATAGCCTACCACTGACTAGTGGACCGTTCTGATACGTTTACAAGCGTGAACGTAACAAGTTCGCTTGGCAATCTTTTGTGTTTTTAAGGAGAGTAAAAAGAGCTTAAATATAACTCCATAACGAGTTCTTTTTTCATAATCCAATTTTAACGAGTCTGAAAAATAGTAAAAGCATACTCGATACCTATCGACTAAGTTTTTAATGAGCATGAAAAAAGTATAAAATGAACTCGAAACCTTTTTCATGTTTGAACTAGAGCATGAAAAAGCGATAAAGTAAGCTCAAACCAGTTTTCATGTTTTAACCAGAGCACGAAAAATGAAAAGTAAGCTCAACACCATTTTACTCTTTTTAATGAGCTCGAAGATTAGTTGAAATAATGCTCAGGGTATGTGCTTTATTTTTTAATGATATTGGAAGATAAAAGAAATCTTCTCAAAGGATCGTTTCATGGTTTAAAGAGCTCGAAACTAAAATAAAATATGCTCAAAATGGCTCCCATTGACAGGTGATTTCTCAACATGATGTCTAGTGGTTGGTACTTGCCCCCAATATAACTGTCAAGTAACTTACCTCTAATAAAGAGATAGGGTACATGCCCCCCAAGCTTCATTGAGTCTTGACACAATGGAAGAATCCATTTCATTTTTTTAACGATCTTGACACGAAAAAGGAATTGTGCCCAAGGTCAGTTTTATTTTTTAGCGAGCTTGAAACAAAGAATAAACACTGCTCAAAGTTGCCTGTTTCATTTTTACATAAGCTTGAAACAAATAATAACTATGCTTGTGGGTACCTGTTTCATTTTTACACAAGCTTGAAACAAAAAATGACTATGCTTGAGGGAACCTATTTCATTTTTACACAAGCTTGAAACATAAAATAACTATGCTTGGGGACATCCGTTTCATTTTTTAATGAGCTTGACATAGAATGGGAACTATGCTCACAAGAATCTATTTCATATTTTAACGAGCTTAACATTGAATGGGAACTATGCTCATAATGTCTGTTTCATTTTTTAACGAGATTGACACAGAAAAGGAACTATGCTCACTAAGAGTTCGAAACCAACATGATGTCTAGAGGTTGGTGGGTTTCCCCCTTACATAAGAAGCTAGCAACTTAAATCCAGTATGATGTCTGAGGCTGGAGCCATGCCCCCCATTTTTCCTATGATTGGAAGAAGCTAACTAGAAGGGGAATGAACCACAATAAAATGCGGGACATTCAGGGAAGTCTGATCACTAGGAGTAATAAGAAAATTGGTTTTAACAAAGGAAAGTTGATCAATGGTCACGATATTCCTATCATGGGGAAAATACATCACTCAAAATAGTGTGGACACTACAACTTTCATGGCGTAAACATAATCATGTCCAAGGATCATATTAAAATCTAAGGGACCTTGGAGTACCATAACATCGATACAGACAATTTTTCATTCCAAAGTGATGGGTAGCTGAGTAAGGATCCCTAAAGGCGTTGTAGGTCTTTGATTAAAATCTAGGATCTGATCGATGGCTGACACAAGCAGAGGAGAACCTATGGCTTTCCAAGCAGTAGAGGATAGAATGCTAACAGAAGCCCCTTTGTCAATGATAGTGTGGAGTATACTCTTAGTGTTAATTCACACAACTATCTAGAAAGGAAAACTCAAATGCAGATGATATTATGTTAGGTTATTCCGATCAAAGGAAATAACCTCACTACTAGGAGAGGGTTATGTCGAAAGAGACAAAATTTCCTCCTGCATAGAAGAATCAGAACTAACTACAAAAACTTCAATAGGATGGTTTTCACTCTTGATTAGAAGAGAGGGACAAGACAAATACTATGTTAAAGAGAAGACTTCAGTCTCATCACTCTCTGACAAAAGAGTGGGATCGGGTGGAGATGACATCGACTCAACCACTTTAACTTCACTCTTCAAAAGTAGTGTGGGATCAACTAAGGATGGACTTGGATCGACTTCTTCAACTTCACTCTTCAATGGAAGAGTGGGATCGACCAAGGATGGACTTGGATTGACCACTTGATCAACCAATGGGATGTCAAGGGACAACTTACGATAATCGGTTGGAAGCTGTTGCTGAGGAATAGTAAGATCTTCCAAGAACTTTGAAGCTTCATCCATGCGAGGACAAAGGTAAGTGCAATGCATATCCTTACACAACAAGCAAGGATATCTAACCTTTCCTTTTCGACTCTTCACCAAAGAGTCATTGGTTGACAGGGAATCATCAACATGATATTCAAAGACTGATGACATAGGATGTTTAGACCACACTTCTAACACAAGGGAAAGACTAGGATAGTCCTTGAGAAAGTAAATACCCTTGTGAAGTCTACAAGGGAATTTAGCTTTACGCAGGCTGGAAACAAGTACATTAATACTCCTAGGATGATGATCAGTGGCTGGTGGGATTCCAACATGACGATCAGAGGTTGGAGCTATGACCTTCTTCTTAGATTTCTTCTTCTTATCCTTCCTTTTGGTATTTTTCTTACCCGCTCATTTACTAACATTAGAGTTTTCAATAGGTGAAGAGGAAGAAAGGGAAGTCGATTCAACATTAGATGAAGAAAGAGAAGGGTTAACATGAGGTTGATGCTCATGCGGTAGAGGACTAGGATTCGACGCAAAGGGTGCATTTGGTATGACAATATTGGATAATAACCATATAGGTAATCCTATAGTCAATCCAGGAAGGTTCAAAGTGGCCATGAAGGGAGGACCAACATCTCCACAAGGGGGAGAAACAAAAGACATACCTTGAAAAGATTTCTCTTGACTGGTGGTCCTAGGAGAGTCTCCCATATATGAACTCTCTAAGAATATTTGAAATACCACACAAGATCAAACACTACTCATGTCTAAAATCCACAAGCAAACTGTGTGAATAGGAGTGGATCAAAAGTCAGGAACCTCACAGGAAATGCCAAAAGGATAACTCATATGGTTTGAGGATTCCTAAAGGGGTCTCCCAATATATGCTAGCTATGGGGGAGCTCAAATCGATAGTAGTGCTATATAATGCACAACCGTCCACAAGGGGCCTTTTGATATACAATCAAGTACACGAAGTACCTTTCTATATACCTAAAGGGTACGTGAAAATTCGTTCGATATACTGACGGTACGTGGAAGAACCACACGAGTCCCGGGTTGTAGTGCAGAAAAATTAACGACAGCTGCTATGTTTCTTGACACACGAACATGTCACTAAATTGCACACAGTTATTAAATGATTTTAAACCTAAGGTAGCACTAATTTTATCTTGAGCGGTTAAGTGGATGCATGATTTGTAGATAGGAAATGTAAAAAGAATGCAAATCCGAGCTACATGATAATGCACATTTCTCTTTCAATGAAAACTACCTAAGGTAGAGAAAGAGTTTTCTGTTAAAACAAGATAGAAATCAGAGATCTAATAAAACCAATTTCTATTCAAAGGAAACTATGAAGCTTTTAAATATCAACATCAAATACAATTCTGGAAAAGACCTGTGAATTCATACACGAGCAAGGGGGGTCCTGTGAATTTTTTATTTTGCTTCTCTTTTGATTGAGTTTTCTCTTAAAAAAACATGAATATGAACAATAAAGAAAATAACAATTCTTTCCTAGAGTGCACTAGCTCTATCTTTCTACAATAATAGTCTAAAAAGTGCAAATGAAATCAAATATACTACACATCTTAAAAATGCACAAAACAAAGTAAAGAAGCACTTTTATTTTTCAAATACATGTATCAAAATGAAATTTGATATATATATTATTTTTAGATATACAAATAGAAAAATAGAGAATATCTACAACACTCTATTCATTTAGAAATCAAAAGGAATATGACAAGCACCCAAAAAACTCCAAAACAATCAAGAATTGCTCCAAAATAACCAAAATGCAACCAAGACTGAATGACTGAGGGGAGGAAGGGATAATTTTGGGTCTAGAGGGTGAATGACTATCACATACATCTTACAAACCACAATTCATCAAACCAAATTCCAAAAATGAAGGAAAATCAAGCTAAAAACTGAGTTTCAAAGGGACGGTGCACATACAACACTACACTAGAGCAGTGTCAACGCACATAACACGTTGCACTAGAGCATTTTTGGTGCACCTACTACATAGCACAAGAGCAATGTCAGCACACATAATAGACAAAAAAAGAGTGTGGTTGACGCATTTACTACACAATAGAAGAGCGTTGTCAGTGCATCTACAATACTACACAAAAGCACTGTCGGCGCACTATATCTCGAGGAAAAGAGCACTGGTGGACACAACACTTATGAAACTATAAAAAAATACCAACAATGCTCTATCTACACAACCTAGGTGCACCGGTGGAGAAACAGACACAGTAAAAGCCATATTTCCTATGGAAGAAGGGAAGAAGTTTTGAAAGTGATCCAAAGAGCATCAAGAGGATGCAAGACACTCTTCAAAGACAAAATACAAAAGAGGGAATGTCTCTAGAGGCTAGAAAAAGGATTGATAAATAGATATGCAATCAAAAACAAAATAAATCAGATCTATGTACGTCCCCAACGGAGTCGCCAAATTTGTTATCGAATATATCTACTCAAGTGGACTCAATCTAGATCTCCCTAGAGAGGAAAAAAGGAAGAAAAAACCTCAGCATCAATCGAGTTTATCAGAGAGAAACTTAGGGATTAGGAAAAGGGTTAACACATGGATCAAGAGTGCAAGATTTCAGTGTAACAGTTGTTTTATATGTAGATGATATAATCATCACAAGCAGCCAGCTTACATTAATTCAAAATCTAAAAAGTGATCTTCGAAAGCAGTTTGAAATGAATGACCTTGGTGTATTGCATTATTTCTTGGGTCTTCAAATTTGGCACATGGCAGATTGTATGTTTCTCTCTCAGCCGAAGTATGCTACATAACTGTTGGCTTGTTTCCATATGAGTGACTGTAAATATGCTCCTACGCCATTTCATTCTGGTGTAAAGTTAATTATTGAGTGTACCACACCACTTGTTGATGATACTCTTTATCATCAGCTTATAAGAAGTTTGATATATTTAAATCATAGCTGACTAGATCTCTCTTTTGCCATAAGTTTGGTTTCTCGGTTCATGCAGCAACCTCATGAAAGTCATTGGCAGGAAGCCAAGAGGATTCTGAGAAATTTACAGGGACCATTACACGATGGTGTTTTTTATTTGAGTAGTACTACAGTTTCACTCTGTGGTTACATAAATTCTTATTGGGCAGGTGATAGTTCTGATCGATGGTCCACTACAGGTTATGTATTTAAACTTGGTTCAGGTCACATTTCTTGGTCGAGCAAGAAGGTGAAGACTCTTTCTTTATCTTCATGTGAAGCAGAATATAGAGTATCCAAAGAAGCAGCTAAAGAAGCAGTTTGGTTACGACATGTTCTTATAGAGCTTGGTCTGGCTCTGAAATCATCCACTGTGTTGAAATGTGATAATGAGGGTGCAATCCATCTTGCTTATAATCTGGTATATCACTCCAAGACAAAGAATCTCGACCTTGACGTTCACTACATTCGCGGACTTGTGGAAAATGGTATTATTTCTCTTCAGTATTGTCACTGAGCATCAGGAATAAGATATCTTCACCAAATCCTTCACCGAGGTGAAGTTTGTGCATCTTTGTTCCTTGCTTGGAATGCGGGAATTTGTCATCAAGGGGGAGCAGTATTGACTCCTTCCCTCCTTAGCGTTAGTGTTGTTATAATTTAAACATTAAGCTATCATTTCATTAGGATCTTTAAACTGAGAGAACAACAAGCACAACAATCAAACACAAGAGATAATGAACATAGTGTTTTTCCTCGGGGAAACCATAAATGGAGAAAACCCTACAACTTCCACTGAGATAGAATAATCACCAAAGTGAAACCCAAAAATAGTAAGACAATCTCCCGATAGCAGTAAGCTCTTTCCTCTTTCCCCAGTGTCTTTCTCTTCCTCAACTATGCGCTACACTTGAGTGTGTATGAGATGTGTGTTAAATAGAGATTCTAGCTCTCTATTTTAACTAATCCCGACATGACTAAAACCTTACTAGGGTAAACCTCTCTAGGAGAGTCTAATAACCCTAGTGCCGCAGAACTATGGGGACTTTAACCCTTAGACAATAGGAGGGTTACCCACAATGACTTGACATGAATTGTTTACATTATAGATCTTCCCGATCAAAACATCGGGGTATGACATAAGTACATCCTGAAATAAACATTAGGTTACAATAGATAAGAAATACAAGTGAATACATTCCAAAGTTACAATTACATCAACACCCCCTCTTAACTAGGAAGGTATTCTCTCGACACAATTTTCATCACTAGTATTCTTCTCTAGGTCATCTCATCATTTGCATCTTCAAGTCATCTTCATCTTTGGATCTAGATCATCACTTGATTTGGATCATCACTGGACATCATCACTGGATCTAGATCATCACCGGACATCATCACTCGATTTGGATCATCACTCGATCTAGATCATCACTGGACATCTACACTACTGGATCATCATTACTGGATCATCACGGGTGCTATCTCATGATTCTTCTCGTCACAAGAAGTCCTATAGAGCCAGCCCTTTTTCATGCTAGTTGTAGGCCTAGCCTCCATGTAGGTCTTCTTCAGCACTTATATCTGACCTAGTTGTCAGAATGGCCTACCCAACACTTACATCTGATCGTGTAGGAACCAATCCTGGGATCACATCAGAAAGTCCCAGCACTCACATTCACTAGCATGATAGGACACAACTACTATCATATGTGAAAAGGCTCAGCACTTACATCTGACCTACTCATCAGAAGGGCATGCACTCACATCTAATCTTGTAAGAACCAATCCTACAATCTCATCATAATGGCCCCCATTCCTATACTGAGCTACCTAGTAACTGACCAGGTGCCTCCATTCTCCCAGAGAATGGCAGTAGCCCTTACATCCGACCTACTCATTGGAATGGCCAACACTCACATCTAATCTATGCATCAGAAAGGCACAACACTCACATCTAACCTACTTGTCAGAAAGGCACAACACTCACATTTGACCTACTCGTCAAAAAGGAACAACACTCACATTTGACCTACTTGTCAGAATGGCCAGCACTCACATCTAACATGGAAGGAACCTAATCCTTTAGCCATGACAGAATGGCTCAGCCCTTATATCTGATCAAGTGGGAACACATCCCTCTATCACATCAGAATGGCCATGCACTCATATTTGATCATATGAGAACACATCTCACAGTCATATCAGAATGGCCCTCAGTCTCAGACTAAGTTTTCCTGGTAATTGACCAGGCACCTCCATTCCAAGAATGGTAATATCCCTTATATTTGATCATGTAGGAACCAATCCTACTGTCATATCAGAATGGATCAGCACTCATATCTATCATGGAAGGAACCAATCCTCTCACCATGACAGAATGGCTTAGCCCTTACATCTGACCATCGAAGAAACCAATCCTCTCACCATGACAGAATGGCTATGGGTCTCATCATTTTCCCTTGGAGGAAACCTCAATCTGGAGAACACCAAGCTTCTCCCTGAAGTACTCGAACTTCACCCTATCCAATGGCTTCATCAAAACATCAGCTATCTGTTCCTCCATCGCAACATATTGGAGCTTTACTGCTCCCCTCTGCACCATATCCCTGATATAGTGATACTTGATCTCGATATGCTTCGACTTGTCATGGAACACTGGATTCTCTGACAACTTCACGCAACTCTGGCTGTCACAATGTATACAAGTAGCATCCAACTGGAGATCAAATAAATCAGACAGTAGCTTCCATAACCATACTGCCTCATAACTAGATGAACAAGCTGTGACATACTCTACTTCAGCTGTACTCAGTGCCACATAGGATTGCTTCCTGCTAAACCAAGAGATCACACCTGATCCCATACTGAAGCAAGACCCTGAAGTGCTCTTCTTATCGATGGCACTGCATGCCCAATCCGAATCAACATAACCCTCCAGGTTAATCTTTTGATTCACCTCACACTTGATCCCATAATCAACTGTACCCCTCAGGTACCTCAGAATATGATTTGCAACAATCAAGTGAACATTTCTCGGATCTGTCAGGAACTCGCTCAAGATGTTCACAGCAAAGCAAATGTCTGGTCTCATGTTTTTTAGGTACATCAAGGACACAATCATCTGATGATACATGGTAGCATCAACCAACTTTGATGAAGCATCACTCAATAGCTTCAGGTTCGATGCCATAGGTGTGGCCATGGCTTTGCAGTCCATCATCCCAAACCTCTTCAGGATCTCTACTGCATACTTTCCTTGTCCAAGGGAGATTCCATCTACACTCTGCCACACCTCCATGCCTAAGAAATAATGCATCATACCTAAGTCCTTCTTTTTGAACTCGGCAGCAAGCTTTATCTTCCTATCAGCAATCAAACCATCCATACTTATCACAAACAGATCATCTACATATAGTAGAAGCATCATTGGCCGATTTCCATCTTCACCCTTGTAGTAAAGGTTGGAATCTACTTTACTTTTGGTAAAGCCCAAACTGGATAGAAAGCTGTCAATTCTGGCGTACCAAGTCCTGGGTGCCTGTTTCAAACTGTACAGGGCTTTCTTTAGTCTGCACACATGAGACTCTCTGTCATGTGTCTCAAAACTGAGTGGCTGTTCTACATACACTTCCTCTTCTACTACACCATTCAAGAAAGTAGTCTTGACATCCATATGCTGTACCTTCCACTTCATTATTGCAGCCAGAGCAAGTACTAATCTGATGGAAGTGTATCTGGATATAGGTGCAAAGGTTTCTTCATAATCTATTCCTTATTTCTGAGAGAAACCCTGAGCCACACATCTTGCTTTATATTTTTCAATGCTACAGTCTACAGCATGCTTGATCTTGTAGATCCATTTGGAATTTACAACTGACTTCCATTCTAGCCTTGGGACAACATCCCAAACACCATTCTTCATGATTTATTGATATTCTTCAATCATCGCATCCTTCCATTCTTTCCATTCTGCCACTTCTTCATAATAGGAAGGTTCTTTATTAATGAAATCACATAGTAAAGCTGCATACCCGGAGCAGGATCTGGTTCTCTTTCTTTCTCTGTGATTCTCTTCTGGAGCCCCATATCTTTATGCACCTTGGATAATTTCACATACCCAAGTAGGTTTCCTCTTATGAGGATTCTTTTCAAAGGGTGGATCTACAGGTCTTCGTGTTTCTTCAAATTCTCAATCTTCTTCTTGAGTTTCTTCATTCATGGTTGTATCATGAATTCTGGGTGCTTCTACTTCTTCAAGTTCTTCAGCAGGTCTCTTTCTGGATTTTTTGTAAGCTGTGTCTTCATCAAATGTCACATCTCTGCTGATGTCAATCTTCTTGTATCTTGGGAAATATATTTTGTAAGCCTTCGAGCTTTCAGAGTATCCCACAAATATACCCTTCTTTCCTGAAGGATCTAGTTTTGTTCTCCTCTCTTGGAATGTGTATATACATAGGAAAACCGAATATTCTAAGATGGATGACTTCTGGTCTCTTTCTAGAGAATACTTCTTTAGGATTCTTGTTCTCGAGTACTCTATGTGGAGTACGGTTCTGCACATACATAGCTGTTCTGGAGGCTTCCACCTAGAGATGCATAGGAATATCTTGATCATGCAGCATTGCTCTCGCAGCTTCCATGATAGTTCTATTCTTCCTTTCTGCAACCCCATTATGTTGTGGATTACAAGGAGTGGAAAAATCCTTCTTAATCCCTGAATATTTGCATAGCTCTTTGAATTCATTTGAAGTGAGTCTAGCTTGTAGGAATATTCTCCACTACCTTTTATTGGATATTGGTAGTCATCTCCTAGCTTCACCTTGTGAGGTGATTCATGTTTTTATAGTTTCACAAAGGATTCCTTGAATACTATCATATGCTTGGAAGCCCCACTGTCTATAATCCAATCAGTGCTTCCATGATTAATGTTTCCCATAAGAGCAGAAATCAAAACATATTCATCTTCACTAGAGGAATCTTCACTTTCATATCTGGTTCTTTTCTTGGATGGTTCATCATCCTCTGCAGCATCAGCATGATGTATTTTCTTATTTCCATTCTTATGAGAGTTAATCTTGTTTCTAGGACAGTCTTTTGCAAAGTTTCCTCTTTCATCACATGTATAGCATCTTAATTTAGATAGGTCCTTTCTATTGTTATCTTTATGGTAAAGGTTCTTAACTTTGGAGTGATGAGAGTTTCTTCTACCTTTCTCAGAGTGAACTATGAGGGCTTGATCTTCACTTCCCATCTTCTCTTCTCGATCTGCTATTTGAGCTGCTTCTTGAGAGAATTATTCCCATAGTCTATTGAACTTGACTAACTTCTTTTTGGCATAGATTCCTTGGATGAATGAATCCCATGACCTAGGGAGGCCATTCAAGGTGGTCATCACAATTTCTGCATTCTCCACTTCTTCATCTATTGCTTCTAATTGTTCCTTGATCTGAGAAACCCTTGTGAAGTAAGACTGGATGGTCTTAGCATTCTAGATTTTTACATTCTTCAATCGATTCCTCAGAGTCATCTTTTGGTTTATGTTCTTCCCTTCAAATAATTTGGTTAGGGAATCAAACATAGCTTTAGGTGTCTTGAGAGAGGACACCTGTGGTATAAGTTGATCCTTGATAGAATCAGTAATGACCCTCTTTTCCATAACCAACTTCTTCTTATGCAAGGCCTTAGCCTCATCTCCCTCTGGAACTGAAACCTCCTCATTGATGTAGGAGTCCAACTCATTCTCTTCCAGGACCAGGGAGATCCTATACTTCCAGGCTCGGAAGTTATTGACTCCCTCAAGATTTTCATCAAGCTTGGTATGATGAGACATCTTAACTGAGAAACTCAAATGGAAATACAAAAGATTTTAGATCTTACTAGGTTAAGATGTTGGATCTGGATTTGGAGCTGAAATCCTGCAGTGTTGGTACATGAGTAGATTAGGGTTTTTCTTTTTCGAAGTTCTATCCAACCAATTGCTTTGAAATTTATCCCTAACTTTGATTTTGGGGAGGAGATCAATCCAGGCCTGGGCTCACTAAAAAATTCCTCTTCTGTAAAAAGCCATAATTTCCGGTAGTAGTGTTTCATCCAAAACTAAAAAACCTCAGAATTGGATTTTTCTTCGACAAAAAGATGCACCTTGGGGAGGAGAGTTATTCTACCCTTTTTTTGCTGAAAATCTATGGAGAGAGATCCACAAATTAGGAAGACCTAGTTCCCGCAGCTGCACAGTGTCTTCTTCTTAGGTTAGATTTGATACCATGTTAGTTTTTCAACATTAAGCTAGCATATCATTAGGATATTTAAACTGAGAGAACAACAAGCACAACAATCAAAAAAAAGAGACAATAAACACATTTTTTTTCCTTGGGGAAACCATAAATCGATAAAACCCTGCAAATTCCTCTGAGATAGAATCAGCACCAAAGTGAAACCCAAAAAAGTAAGACAATCTCCCAACAATAGTAAGCTCTTTCATCTTGCCCCAGTGTCTTTCTCTTCCTCAACTATGCGCTACACTTGAGTGTGTATGAGATGTGTTTTAAATAGAGAGTGCAACTCTCTATTTACACTTATCCTGACATGACTAAAACCCTACTAGGGCTGACCTCTCTAGGAGAGTCTAATAACCCTAGTGTCTTGGAACTGCGGGGACTTTAACCCTTAGACAATAGGAGGGTTACCCACAATGAATTGACATGAATTGTTTACATTATATATCTTTCCAATCAGAACATCGGGGTATGACATAAGTACATCCCAGAATAAACATCAAGTTACAATAGATAAGAAATACAAGTGAATACATTCCAAAGTTACAATTACATCAACAAGTGTGGGCCTTCTCCCAACCATTATTAAGGGGGAGTGTTGGAATATATTATATTCCTTGGAAGGTAATAATGTCTTTGTATTATGTCAGAAGTTGTCTACAATCTTATGTAAAAGAGTAATACATTTAACCCATAGTTATATGGTGTTGTATTTACTTCTGTAGAGTATTTTCCCATGGTATTGTATTAAGAGATGTTGTTTTGGAGAATTATATTATCCCACATGCAATATGTGAGAGTAATTCCTCCTCATCTCTTAGTATATAATAGGGTCAAGTGAGTCTCTACATATCATGTATTCTTGATGTAGCAGTGGTACTATTGTGACACTGTTGTACATCATCTATATTCTTTGGGGTATTTGTGCTTTGCTCTCTTGTAAGATTGAAGACATTCTGGAGATAAGAGAATATTACCTTCCCATGATGTAACCCATTAGGGTGAACCATGTATATCAGTTTTCTCTTCTCCTTTTCTTTTCCTATTCTTATCTTTTATGATATGTTGTTGGTTGCTTAGATAGGTTAACTAGTTTAGCTTGACTCTACTATTCTAACATACTCAAGGACATCAAAGATGTGTGAATAGAATAGACATGAATAAGCTAAAATAGTTGTAATGTACCATTCACAGTACATACAAACTCAGATATTTCTGAGTAATAGAGAAGGCCTGAGGCCAAAGAAAGTGCTTCTTTGGATAAGCCATCTGCTTTAATGTTGTATTCTCTGTATACATGAAAATTATTGAGTTGGAGGAAGGATGATTCCAGTTCTCTGATGTTTTGGCACCATCTATTAAGATTGAGAGCAGAGAGGTCAGCTCTCCTATTGAACCAGTTGATAATGGTAGATGAGTCTCCACGTATATGGAGATGAGGCAGACCAATCATATTAGCATTAGTTAGGAGAGTTCAAAGAGCAAGTAGTTCTGATTTAGTATTGGTGCTCAGACCAACACCCATTTTCAAATAGTAACAAAGATCCTAGATGATAAGGAGAAACACACCAATACCTCCCTTTGTATTGGTCGAGGCCCCATCAAAGAACCCAACAGGATATTCAAAGACAACGACACCGCCAATAATTCTCATTTTAGGTTTTGGCTATGAAGATACTGGATGTTGTTATAGATGGTCAATAATATAATGCACAATGTACTTGATATTTGGCTTGAGATCCTAAAAAATACACCTGTTCATGGTTAGCCATATTTTCCAACACATTAAGAGAGGTAGGTAGGTTAACTCTTTTTCATTATTGAACCAGTGATCAAGATTCTGCAAGTAGGTTGATTCCTTCCAATCAATAGGTCGATGAAGTATAGTACTAAGGGACTAGATAACATCAAGGGTGAAACAACAATCAATAAAAAGGTGGTTAACAATATCTGATGAACAATTACATAAGAAACACTAGTTCATACTGATCTATCCCCTTTTATTCAAGTTATCCCAAGTATTTATCCGGTTGGATAAACATAACCAATTGAAACACATAGTAATCAGTGGGATATTACAATTCCATTGTTGAATGAGTGCCCAATGTGGGGGATTAGTAATAGTACTAGAAGAGATAAGTTTGTAAGCCAACTTAGTGTTGATCATGCCATTCTTCTTATTGTACATCCAAACAAGTGTGTCCATCCCCTCACCCAATCTAATGCAACCATGTGATAACCCATCAACACATTTGGTCCAAATATCCTTCCATTGTCGAACTAAGTCCATATCATCTACAAAGAGCCAGTAAGAATGCGAGGTAGTTCCAATACCCCAGTTGCATGCATCAGAGAGGTGCTTGATACCATAGTCCTCCAAGTATACCCTAAGATCCTCAGGTAGGATATAATCATTGTTTTGACCAACAATAGGATCTATTTCAGTTTGTAGATTTCTACGGTAAGATAACTTGTTGTAGGGTTTTTTCGGACAATCCACAGTAGACATTTTTAGGTTGACGTTTTGATTCCGAATCTGGAACCATCATCAGGACAAGTAGTCAATTGGTAAAGCTGCAGCTCTGGATTTAAATACAGGTTGGTGTAGTTTTATAATTAAATTGGCCGACTAGTCCTAGGTTTAAGGAAGGGAAATTAATAAATAAAAGATTATAATTTGTTTTTAAAAATTAGGTTAAAATACATGTTTAATAATTGAAATATCTTTATTTAATTTTAAAAGGTTTAGGACTAGGGTTAAAGAAATAGGGCTTAAGGTAGGGCTAAAAATAGGGGATAAAATTAGTGTTAATTGTTTCAAATTTAATTTATTTCAAATTGTTAAAATATATTTATAATTTATAATTTAAAATTATTAATAAAATATTTACAAATTATTTTAAATTTATTATTAGGTTAATAAAATTATTTATCAACTTTATGATAGGGCTTAAATTAGGGTACGACTAGTCCTAGGTTTAAGGAAGGGATCTATGCCAATTTTTATTTTGCAACCATTTCCAGCCTTCCATCCCAGACATCTAGTGATCCAAGAGATCGCTCAGATGAAACCGTTCCAGAAATAGGAAGTACCCAGGACCGTAAACACTTGGTGTCTAAGACAATCTTTAACTAGTTTATTTTTTAGATGTTTATGCTTGACAATGGTAGACCAAATTACATCATCGTTCAATACCAACTAGAATATTTTCAGTCTAAGATCTAGGATAAACCAATCCAAATTCTTAAAATTCCACCCCCCCAATACATAATGACGAGAGATCGAATGCCAATCAACCAAGTGTGTTCTGGAGTTCCCCAATGAATTTCCTAAGAGAAAATTTAAAATGGCTCGACGAAGAGAGTTAATAATAATTCTGGGCATGCAAGCTAGAGAAAGTCAATAAAGAGCCAGTCCCAAAAGTACTGATTTGACCAAAATTAGCCTACCTCCAAGAGATGATAACCTGTAAGTCTAGTTACTAATCTTTTTTCAAATTTTTTGATAATCCATCTCCAATCATTAACAAAATATCCCAATGGATTAAGGTAGAATCCTAAGTACTTGAAGCCCACAGATAGAGTATCCATTTTGTAGGGAAACAAAGAGAAGATCCTTTCTCTACAAGTCTCGTCAATGTCATTATATAGGAAAGATGACTTTTCATCACTTATTTTCATACCTGTAGCAATACAAAATTTATCTAACAGTACTTTATATTGTTTCCATTCATCCATAGTCCTAAGACCAAACAATAATACATAATCAACGAATAACAAGTGTGTGAGATATAAGCTATGAGACACCTTGACACCAGTAATAATACCTCTATGCTGTGCATTTGAATTCAATAAACTCAGACTCTCAATGATCAGGATAAAGAGAAGAGGAGAGACGGGGAAACCATGTCTAATGCCCCTTGAGACTAGGAAAAATATGGAAGGTGTCCCATTGATAAGGACAACAAATTTAGAAGATTCCATACAGCCCATAATCCAATTGACACCCACAATTGGTACACCAATCTTTAAGAGGACTAATCTATGGAAAGTCCAATCAACCCTGTCAAAGGATTTTACCAGGTCTAACTTAAGGACCAAAATCTTCTTCTTCTCCTGTTTAATGGAATGTACAACTTCTTGTGCTATACCCACAGGTTCTATGATCTGTCTACTATGGAGAAACCCAAACTAGTTTTTAGTGATGGCTTTGTCTAGTAAGGGATTAAGTTTGATTGCTTCCAGCTTAGAGATAGTTTTGTAGACCAAATTATAGAGGGAGATAGCTCTGTAGTCAGAAAAAGTAAGGGGCTTTTCATATTTAGGAATGAGGGCTATAAATGTAGCATTGAGTGCACCAGTTACCCTCCCCTCAACCCTCGACTGTTCTACAGCTCTAAGAACGTCCAAACTGACCAGATCAAAGAAATGGAGGTAGAATTCTACAGGCCATCCATCCGGTCCAGGGATTTCATCTTTTTTGAAGCATTTAAGAACTCCTTCAAGCATTGAGAGTGTGAAATCAACCGAAAAATGCTCAATATATTCCTTTTAGAAAAAGGAAGGGAAGAGTCTAATGACATTTAATTGAGCCTCTATGTTTGTTGTACCATCATCAACAAATAAGTTAGAAATGTGTTGTGCACCCAAACCCTTGAGCTTGTTTCATCCTCAACTATCTAACCAATTTGATTCTTGAGGGCCAAAATAGATTTCGAATTCCTTCTAGCAGAGGAATAGGAATGGAAAAATTTAGTATTGGCATCACCCTCATTTAACTAAGAAATACTTCTCTTAATTTTCTAGGTGAGTACTTGATGGGATAATAAAGCATGTTTTCTAGCCTTAAGCTATGCAATATGTTTGGCTTCATCGACAGTCAAGATACCATATATCCTAGAAGAAAGGAGATCAAGTATGGCTGAATCAATGTCCTTAACCTCTTTTGTTCTAGCCAAGGCCATCCTCTTTTCCTAGTCCTTGACAATGCAATTGATTCTCTGAATTTTAAAGGTAAGGGAAGACATAGGACCCATAGTCGAGGGTACTTAACCTCTTTTGTTCTGTCAGAACCCCAAAATTTCCGAAAAATTTAAAATTTTCAAAATAGCATATATATTCTTATTTGCTGCAGTCATTTAATTGTTTGGTTAGTTTATGTTACTAGAATTGCACTGGAAGATATTTTGATTATACTTAACTTTTAAAGAGAAATTATTTTCCGTTACTGATTGTTTTTCTGTTTGCGACACAAGGTGGGTTTGTCATGAAGGACTAGGCTTACTTAGCTTCCGAGCTAACGCAGCAGTTTCCTTCTATTACAGGTATACAGGTAAGATATACGGGTCGCTGATAACAAGTATCGAAAGTTCATAATACGATTTGTTGTATATAGTTTAATTAGAGAAAGTACATACGTGCTAGACAGATTTACCATGCTTCTACAGGTAAAACTTTTACTATGTTTCTTTGAGATCTATTAATAGAGAATTGAATTCTACTCAAATAGATGACAATTAACTTCTTTATCCAGAAGAATAGAGTTTCACAATTCTCCAGAGAATGAAACCATTTAAATGCTCATACTGAAAGTAAGTGTAAAAAATGTAATAATTACTTTTTACTTAATCATCTAGCATGATAGAAAATTCACAACAACAAAGATTTGGATTTTATTATTCATAGTTACGGTAACATGCCATGCACCATATTAAGATTTTCAACTGTCGTTGTAAATGATAAGATATTACAAGTTTCGATCTCTACTTTTCTTATTTTGAGTATGTACAAGTTTATTGTTTGATTAGAATCTTCCCTTAATAGTTTAAGGGTTTGCACTGTTTTGGAATGCTACTCTATTTCCAATATCGACATTTGAATAGAAACCAACTCACTTTTAGGATCAGTCCTAGACTTATCATAATTACCCCTTTATGAGTTTTCAAGACTATACTATCAACAAAGAAGGTTAAATATATCCAAACTACCTATCATACATTAATTTCTAACATCTTCCATAAATTCTAGATCTTAGAAAGTGACAAAAGTCTAATTGTCACCACAAGGATTCTAAGACTATTAAAACGGTTGTTAATCTATTAACAAGTATCAATGATATGAAATAGAGTAATCCAAAATCAAATTTATAAATAACATAGTTTAAATATCACCAATTATATACTTTAAAGAAAAGTTGTGTCTCTTACCTTCATTTGAGACTAAGGTAATTGTCAAAATAGTGGTATGTTTATAACAACCACGACTTAACATTATTTCAAAGCTCTTTATAACTTATTGTAATTAAAACCATTCTCGATACCTATGTATACGAAACTACATAATGAGCAATGTATAGTGTAATGTTTTATCAATATAAAACTAATGTTAAGCGGTTGGAAACGTGTCGCAGGGTTACTATGGTATAACAATCATATGGGATCTCAACACTATGATTTTGTTGGAAAATCAATCAATGGTGATTTCGTTGTGGAACATTAGGACTCAACCCACTGCATGCAATGTATTAAAGGTATTACGTGGTCACTCCTTGGCCATTCATTGATGTTTTAAAAGTAGTTGACCCAACCCTAGTCGTCATTCTCCTTTGCCTCCGGCCTTTGGCCACTCTGCAAACCTTCCTGGTCCATTTTGTCGCCGCATGGTCTGCTATCAATCCTCCTGCTGCTCCAGCTCTTCATTAACCCATCTACTAC
Organism: Pseudotsuga menziesii; assembly: GCA_001517045.1. Lineage (NCBI taxonomy): Eukaryota > Viridiplantae > Streptophyta > Pinopsida > Pinales > Pinaceae > Pseudotsuga > Pseudotsuga menziesii. The sequence continues at coordinate 42,980 of LPNX010381074.1, forward strand.
ATCGGGTGAAGAGGTTATGGTGTGAAATAACTTGCTGCTTGTCTCTACGATACCTCCATTGTTACCTCGAGCTCTGAACGGTGATAATCCTTAACTTTCTTCGTTCCAATGGGCATGAATATCCCCTCAAGGTAGCGTGGCTTACGCTGTTTGCAAACTGTGTATTATTTGCTTAGAAGGGACAATGCAGTTATAGGGTTTTTCCTTGCCCATCGTTTAGTTGGGATTCTTGTACTATCTGAGGTCGAGAGTGTTGTAATGTTTCTCCTTTTCCATCGAGTTGCAGGTTTTTGGCTTAAGCCGGTCGTGGCATCACTGTGGGAGATGGCCCACTGGTCAGGTAACTATATATATTCATTTTCTTCGATATTGAAGTTAATATTAATGTTAATGCTTTTCTTTTACATTACTATAGTAACTAACAGTCGGCTGTTAATTGGATCTTGCAGATAAGCCTGCTACCTTTCTCTGCAAACAACAGGAATGAGGGTTATGGCAACACGTGCCACGGTAAGCCCTGGTCTCTTCACGGCTTGTCCACTTTGTGTGAATCCTTAAGGGATTATGATGGGTTGTTCATTGCGGCCCTTCTTGACCTTCATAGATTTTAGTTGTTTGTTTAATGTTAAACATTTAGGGTTAATACCCTAGCTCTCTTACAGAGCTCTACAGCTTCGACCGTGAGTGTAAAATCTTGTTTTGTAATTATTAATGTGGTTATATTGACAGAACAGGCTGTAAGCCTTCAGGTGTAAATGCTTAATATGGCCATGGATTAATGAACAAGACTGGGTTTCACCATGTCTTTACTTTTCTATTTCTATGACTGATAAGGTTTTATCCTTGGTTATTTTGGTCGTTTCAGAAGATTGTTAGCTGTTTCACAGTCCTTCCTTTTATTTATATTAATGTAAAAGCAAAATTTGATTTATAACCAGCTATAAGGAAATATACTGTTAACTCCACTGTGTATTGCTTACCTTATATAAATTTAATTCTTAAGGGTTTTAACCCTAACCGACAATGAAAGAAGTAACTCCATTATTTATTCTTATATAATCCTATTAAGTTCGGAAGATATTTTCTGTAATATTTAGGGTTAATTACTTATGTTTGTAAATGATAAATAAGCTCGATTAAGAGCATTCTGTCCATCTTTTGTTTATTTCCTGCACAAAATGTATTTGTTTGTTCACTGCTTGAAAAGTATTTTTCATTAAGGTTTCTATATCCAGTTTATAATTTAACTTCCTTATGAAAAAGGAAGGGTAAGTACTGATGCATAGTTCGTACTCTGTTAATAAGATAGGATTTTATATCCTACTTTTCATTAAATCAGAATACTAACAGTTTACCTATACTTAAATTAAAACAGTAAGAGTAGTTCCAAAATTTGTTGACAGAAATAAAATACTATTTATGTTAATAGTGATAACATTCTTGTACTACATAAATAAATTACTAATATAATTATTACCATAGCTTTCTATGAATAATATAGTTTCTGTATCAATGACCTGAGTGTAAATCCACCAATTTATCTATATAAATACTTATTAATTAACTTTGGTGTAATTTACACCATACTGTCTATTTTCTTTATAATTTAATTACTTTCTTAGTTATGATAGTATTTATGTAAGTTCAGCATTTAATTTTATTTCTATCTACGATTATCTTAAGAGCGCACATATTAATATTTGTTCAGAGTGTTTACTCAGTTTATTTATAATACTTTGGAGATAGTATTTATCATTTGAATCTTTTGTAGTTTATACTATACTATCTACATTCTGCTGTAATTAGTTTATTTTCTTAGTTATAATGTTTACTTATAAATGTTCTGTAAGTACAAATAATAACATGTTTATATTCTGAATAAAAGAATGATAGCTCTGTAACTGGTTCTTGCTTTGAGTTTAATTTTAGAAAAGAAATTATCTGAATACAAGAAAGGGAACTATATAATAAAACAGTATATATTCTAATCTAACTTCTACTGTCTATCCTTTACAGTAGAATTCACTGGAAACAAAGATACAGTACTAGGAAGTAGTTTTTAAAACTATAAGAAAATAACTTATGAATTTGTGAAACACTTGTAGTTACTGAAAGTAACTAAATAAGAAGATTGGTTTAGAAGGATGCTACTTTCCAATACCAAGATACTTTGCTGGAGTACGGTCTGGTGAACCCAGATGTGGAAAAACACAGTAATTCTTTAACTCAGACATAGATTAACTACTAATAACCTGAGATACTCACATTACTAAACTAACTAACTCTTCAGTCATATAATATAAACATAACATGCATCCATTCATACTCATTAAACATAAAGAGATAAATGACAGAACCTGTTTAAACTGGGACAACAACAGCAATGGGAGGCCGTTCCTCCCTACCAACTCCTAGAGAGTGCTCAGACAGCGACTCCTCAGGACCCCCGAGCTTACTTTGGTCTCCCTGGATGGAACTAGGTTCAGCAAATTCAGATACCAGTCTTCAAACTCAGTATTAACTCAGAGATATCAGTCAGTTCTCTTAGCCAAAAGCTGTAATGAAATCAAGTTACTGCAGCAATCCTCTTAGAACAACTTCCTTACTGTATATCCCTCTTCCTCAATGAATTTCCTGAATAACATTCGCCTGAGTGAATTCTCTCTGGAAAATATCTGAGTAGCCTCAGCTCTCTTCATTGAGTACTTCTAAAAGATTGCCTAGGTATTTTTGGGTTAGTTGTCATTTAATGAGCCACCTGCTCTGATCCCACTTTCTTGGGGGATCATGACCCCAATTATAGGGAACTTGCCACTTGCAACTTAGGAAGTGTTTGAGGATGCTGCCACTTGTCTTTTGCCCTCCACCTAGTTCCATCCACCAGTTTGACCAGTAACCTCTTTTTAACAGCTCTCCCATGCTGTTGTCTCCACAATTTATTTATTAATAATAAAATATTCTGAATTACACTCCATTTCTGTTGACTCTGCTGAGTCATCAATTCCTACTTAGCATTAAATTTAACATAATGTCTCAGGAATATAATTAAATAATTTACATTATTTTACAAAATTGGGGTATGTGACATACACACCCCCTTAAAATGTAACATCGTCCTCGATGTTACTTTATTCCTCATCCTCTGCAACCTCCTGGAACAGATTCGGGTATGCTTCCCGCATCTTACTTTCCAGTTCCTAGGTAGCTTCTTCAGGACTAAGGTGCTTACATTGCACCTTCAGCTGTCCAATTGTGCGGTTCCGCAGAGTAATTTCCCTCCTCCCGAGGATACAGTCCGGTTCCACCAGAACTTCTCCTTCTGGTTCCACCTGTACAACATTCCAATCAATCACATGAGTAGCATCATGAACATACTTTTTTAGAACAGAAATATGGAAAACATTGTGCACTTTTAAGTTAGGTGGTAACACTAGCTGATATGCAACTTGACCAATTCTAAATAAAATTTCAAATGGACCACAGTAACGTGGCGCTAATTTTGCACAACTCCCTAGTATTAGGGAGCTCTTCTTTGGTCTTACCTTTATGAACACGTGCTCACCCACCTGGAACTCTTTAGGAGTTCTTTTTAAATCTGCTTGGCTCTTTTGCCGATCCTGGGCAACCTTCAAATTCTCCTACACTTGTTTCACAATCTGTTCCATTTCTTTTAATAATTCAGGTCCCAACACTAATCTATCTACTGGATTATTCCAGGAGATAGGAGTGTTACATTTATGCCCATACAGAATTTCAAAAGGACTGAACTTAGCTGATGATTGATAGTTATTATTGTATGAAAATTCTGCTAAATGCAAGTAATCCTCCCACTTACCTGGCTGATCCTTAACCTACATTCTCAATAGATCTTCCAGCACCTTATTTACTCTTTCAGTCTGCACTACTACATTTCGACCAAAAATCCGACGGCCGTCATGTCGGATTTTCGACACTTTCCTGTCGCATGTACGACACTTTGTTTTTTTTTAAGTGTCGAAAACTTGTCGTCGGTTAGCCGACACTTAAATAACCGTCGGTTAAGCGACACCTATGTAACCGTCGCTTCAATGTAAAGTGTCGCTTAAGCGACAGAATATTTTCGACGGTAGTAAATTTTTTTTGAGAAAATAGCCTTCATAATCGTCGCTTAAGCGACGAATATCAACTAAAAGAGTCGGATATGCGACACCTACAACCATCGAAGAAGTGACGTATATTAAACTAAACGTCGGAAAAGAGACACATATTACCGTCGGAGAAGCGAAGGATATCTAGAAAAGGCGTCGGAAAAGCGACAGAAGAAACCGTCGCTTAAGCGACGCTTGTGGAAATTTTATTTTTTTTAAATTAAATTTTTTTTTTGCTAATTCTTATACATATATTTTAAAAACCAAAGTTATCAAATGCTGCCTAGTTATCGACGGTAGTGAAAGTTATAAAATTTTAATCTGGACTAACCCCACCAACCAACCCTTGTTGACTTCCAATCGGCAGTTTCAATCTCTATATCGGTCTTACTAGGAACAGATGAGGGCCTTTTCGACTTCGGTCTTCAATTGGTGCAGTGAAACTCTTATATATATTAGAGCTTGGAACGAAAACTAAACTATGTCTCCGCCTGCCAAGCAAGGAACACTGGAGATATACACGGGTCAAGCTACTAGTAACCAATAAAGCGTGTCTATTCAGGGAGATCAGAGTCGCTTAAGGTCCATTAAAGATTGTAGAAGGTACATTCCACATTGACTATGTTTCAATAAAGGTGACAAGATTCAATATATCATGGCGCAAACCAAGAAATTTATTACGTAAAGAGCTGTTGTGATACTAGTAATGAACAGACCATTGCAAGGATACGTCATATCTATAATAAGTCTGATGTAAGGCTAATGAAGCTTAGTAAAAAGCTTAATAACAGTTATGAAAAAGACTATAATCAATGCAATATGAGCTTGCTTAGTTAGCTTGAATAAGATGTAAGTGATACCACTAAGAGTTATGGATTCCAAGCTGTTACAGTCTAGTCATTGTGTTTAGTTTAAGCATTTGTATTACATTAATATGAGCTCTATAACATAGCTTGTATTCAAGCAAGTATGGGCAAAGGGTAATCATACTAGTATCATTACGTTTCATGAAGGGTCCATGTTTCTTCTATCATTCCTTGGGGAATAATCGTGATGTTATAACTCATATGGGATTAGAGCTCTAGTCATATATTACACTTTACTCGAGTCTAATACAGGTCCATATAAGCTAACAACCTATTGGATACAGGAGTATGTATTCTCGTAATCGATTACACATAGCTAATACTGGTAAAATAGTATGCGTTTCCTTTATCGAATGGGCTATGAGTTCCATATCTTACAATGGTTGAAACATGGGTAATAAGCATAATAAATACATGTGTGTAAACAGCTTAGGTATTAGCTTAGCTTTATCCATGTATAGTTTATTGGAATAAGCTGATCATCCTATACGTTAAACAGTATTGGTTTCATTACCATTAGTTACATGGACTAGAACAGTGATACACATAGAGGGCATAATTAGGAAGCAAGAATGAGACAGAAATTTAAGACTTGCAATTTCATTCAAAATCTAAAGGATTTATAGTTTACACTTGCACAAAATAGTGTAAACATCCTAATAGAAACCCTCTGTTTTCCATAAAATCAAAGCTTCAAAACTGGGAGATGAATGTTGGATTAAGGCTGTTCAAAACTATCATACTGTCCCCAACCAATAGCCATACATCTTAACAAAAGTTGGGTAATTTTATTCACATTCATATACTTTGGATTGTGTGCAGGTCTAGTCACAAAGATGGATTGATCTTCACTAGTGAAGGTCTGGGGCTTCAAATCCCCTTTTTTCACAAGGTTAAGCTTCACAGGGCTTCTCTGGACTTGTAAACGTTTGACCTTGATATTGTTGCACTTGATGCTGAACCTGGATTTTGTTAGAGGAATGAAATTTTCCAATACGTTCTGAATCCTCCAATTTCCTCATAAAAACTGGGATAAAGCCATGGACTCATGCTTTGTGGAATCACAAGGATCTTCTGTTCTGACTAATTTGCTTCAACTATGAAAATTCCAGGATTTTGCATATGATGACCTGAACTGCCACACAACTGCAGAGAAGTTGCCACATCACAACTTCACCAAATCTCATGGGGTCACACTTGGCCCATATGCAGAGAGGCAGCTACAGGTTGAAGGTATTTTACGGCCTAGGCAGTGAAAAACCACCCTAAATATGTTCCTTTTATGGCTGATATGAAAGGCTGGAAACAAGTCTGAAACAACCTTTGATGCTACCACAATTTCTTCAGGATCATTGTTTATTGTTTTCCAAACTCAAATTTGCACTATTGTTACTGTTTAGATGCATAGGACGAAGGCCGAGTCTTATTGGCACTTAGTCTCGACGAGCTGCATTTTGACTGTAGGGCTCATTCCTTTAAGAAATTACTATGATACTACTTCACAAACTGCCAGATTTTAAGTATGCCCCTACAATTATCTAAGGAACAACACCTCTCTTACAAACTCCAGTCTCTTCTCATCCAGAATCATCAAGAATGTGATAAAAACCACAAATGCATGCCCATGCAAAACTTGGGGTAACAGAAGGTAAAGCATAATTTTAATTTTTTTTCTAAACTATGTAAATATAAACCTAAATCGTTACATTGACTGCTTAAATAGCAAAACATATTTTCATGAGAATTATATTTGACAAACATGGGTGATAACATCGAGAAAGATAGTTTATCAAACGCATAATCGTATGGCAATCCTTGGCTACAGGAAGTAGCATTTGCAAAAATATACTAAAGAAAATCTTATCATACAAACCGTTGAGAAAAAATTCACCCAGACACACAATGAAGACTGTCATCAGATGGACAAATGCAACTTGATTTCTAGCTACATAGTACAAACCCAATTCATTTGATCTTCAGGCAGAGTCTGGATCTCCACAGTCCAATTCACATGGCATGCTCACAAGCTTTATTAAACTCAGACACATTCATATTGAACATTAACAAGAAACTGATAGCTTCTGTTGTTACCTGGGAATGCTTTGCAGAAATACCCGAAGGTGACTGGATAACTTGGGGAAATGTGCCAATGTCACCTCACACAAATCCCTTTCGCTCTGGGTTAGTGATTTGCTAATCTCAAGGGGGAATCCATAGATGATTTAAGTCTTCATTGATGAAGTTTTGGGGGTGTGTATGACCCCAAATCTGCAATCGAACTGATATTCTGCGCTGTAAAACTCAGAAACCTGCAACTAAACTGTTAGAGCAGCATGCCTGAATATTGAAGTTATGATTATAGATGATAAATTAAGTTAAAATAAATTCATACAGTTGCTAGTCTCTCCTTGTTTCTGCATTAAAAGTTGCAGAACAAGAACCTCAAGTTGCATAAAATGCAAGGACTCATCTTTCCAAAATAAAAGTAAAAAATCATGACAGTCCATGGAAGATTAAACAATTTCAGTAATTGTGACAGTTTGTTGACGATTTCCACTAATCATAATGAAAGTCAAGGTTAAGAGATGATAATTAAGTAAGGAGACTTTTAAAAAAGATTGATATACAAAGTCAATTTTTTTGTTACCTTGAAGTATAGGAAGTATTGTAACCTAGAAGAAAACTGCAATTGAATGTCAGAAATAAAATAGCAACAATTTATAGTTGCACTCATGCTTTGTGTGACGACTGAATCTCAAGTGGCGAATAAAATCCATTAAAAAAGGTGGGTAGCATACGATTAGATGGACTTATTCATTAGAGGATGGGCTGGGAGTAAATGATGCAGAATCTGCAAGCGGGCATGAAGATGATGCTCTCTTTGGAGATCTGTTTTCAGAGGCTAGCAGGAAAGTAGTACTCATCTCTGATGGACATGAACAGCCTTGCTCTACAAATGACAGTTTTTCTGACTCCAGTAATATTCCTTTACAAGGAGCTGTTGAAGTGCTTAGTTTTATTAAAGAGTGCATTTTTTCTCCAGATTGGCATTCTTCTATTTACAAAGAAGCCTATCACCAACTTAATGAAGAACATGTCAGTTCTCTTTTACGAATGCTACAGGCACAGCTTTCAGTTGATGAAAGAATGGAGGGGGCTGGTGTTTCAGATATGTTCTATGAAAAACACTTCCTTGAACATTTTCACAGAGCATGCTTTACCTGTTACATGAACTTCTTATGAGGCGTTCCTTATCCATCGAACTTGAAGAACACCTAGTAAATCAAGTTCTGAAGGTAGAGGATGGGAGGTTTGCTTAAAATGCACATTAAAATGCACTAGCACAAATTCCATCTTACGTGTTCGATCTCTTTTCAACAGATGCAACTAGATCAATTTTTTCCACATTAGATAGTGAAACAAGTTCCCCTTTAGGACCGGCCTGAAATCTATTTAATAAAACTCTCCCATATTCAAAGGGGCATTCCATCATCACAGAAACTTCTAAGAAACATGATGCAACTTTTTTCGTGGCATAAAATGGCACAGTAACTTGTATATGATCTCTCCAATCTTATCTATAAGCACTGTTTCTGCCAGCTTAAAACAAATATTAAGAACCAAAAACTAAAATAACCAACTTAAGTGCAGCCTAGCAAAGAAGAGCTTGAAAGGTAAAATATATTTGCACATCAGATCAGTCTGCTTAAGGCATGACACTTTAATTCTTCATTTTTTTATATAATAGTTTAACAACCAGCTCATCAATTATTTCATCAAGCTGTCTATGATTTTTTGCTTATAATGGTAAGCTGGAAAAATGTTGCCAAGAGGAGGAAACACATTTCCTACCAGAAATCTCTGTTCAAGCACACCATCATGATGATAATGGAAGATGGCCATCAGAAATGATGCCCAAAAACCAGTACACTATAACTTATCAAATTGAAAACCTTATTGTACCTGTCATTCTGAACAGTCCATCAAAATGCCAAGATTATATAGCCATTTTTGCTCAAACTAGCAACAAAAAAATAATAACCTTACCATAACGACAACTTATTCTAGTGACATATTAGCAGAAAGCAATATCTGTGCTGCTTTGAATCCCAATACTAATGAATTCTAACAAAAATAACATCATGTTAAGCATGTTTCCCATACTGATCATCTAAGAGGGACTAAATATTCTTCAGATACAAAGGAAGTTTTGCTCTCGCTTAAAAAATAAGCCAAAAATTTTAGTTTTATGTACACAAAATTTCATTCAATTCCTTCTTTCTCAAGCTATAAGGCAGCTTATGCATAAACTGCTCAGATCACCAAATATTACACATTTACGGATGCTGGAATAATAGAAAGACTGTAATCATGTACATACCAAGAGCTCTCCCTGACTCGGCAACAAATAAAAATGATATCGGCCCCCAAAACCCATACATTAGCAAATCCCTGCGACAGATATAATCTCTATTTGATCCTGACACTGCCATATCTTTGTTCTCTGCCACTACCTTCAAATCCCCTTAAAAGTTGAAAGACTGCATTTTACAAGTCCATTGTTTGTGCTTTCTTATCATGGATTCACATCTATTGCCACAATGCAGTACCCAGGTTAGTGTTAAACAGCATGAGTTTACTGTATATAATGACTTGCACTAAGCAACAACTACATCATGATTTTGTATACACAAAAATGTAAGAACATTTAAAATTAAAATATACCAATGTACTTAGTTATATATCCCTCTTTTGACAAAAGAAGTCACTACACAAAAATTGGAAAAAGGTGCCACAATATTTAATCAGTAAACTTGGCTGTTTGCAAAAGATGGGGTCCAATGACACACCTATAAAAAGCAATTAACAAGAGGATAACTTAATACCCTGCAACCTTGTACAATGCTCTCTCTCTCTCTCATACACACACTAAGGAAAGAATGCATCAATGTATACACACAACAAACAATACACCAGAAATAGAACATACCTTCTCTACAGGGACATTATCATACACATTCACCATCCCAGCATAAAGCATTGTTAGCTGTGTGCAAGGATGTTTTCCTGGAACAATATAGATGGGACTTATTATGCTTTTAATTATCATGGTAGAAAATTCCGGAAAAAACTATAAGCTATTTTAATAATGAGTTCAGTGAATTGGGGGAAAAACCTCAAAAATATGCATCAACCAAGTCTTTATTGACTTGCTCTTGTCAATAACAGTTTCGCTGCCAACTTCCAAGCGACCAATTTTTTTTGGATCAATTTCATACTTTTCCAAAAGCAACGTTATTGCTGTCAAACTGCAGGCATTCATACGAGGAATCAGCTCATAAAATTATTGGGAAATATCAAACAAGCATGATATAACCTCTATCTTGTGAAAATATTATTCTACTACCATACACAAGTACCATACATGAGAATAAAATGTATAGTTGCCTCAAAATATACAATAATGAAACAATGAATGAACAAAAATTCAATGGTAATGGGCAGTGAAAAAATATGTACAAGATTGTCAAAATGCCATACAAGATATCAGAAAATCTTGTTCTTACCTCATAGAAATAATGCTAGAGGTCTTGAATACCTTCCTGAGAATATTACTCCGCCAGTGATACACCGGGATTTTAAGGCCAGCAACATCCTGCTTGACAAGAATTACAATGCCAAAGTGTCTGATTTTGGTTTGGCAAAGCTTGGTTCTGAAAAATTGAATGGTGAAATATCCACTCGAATTTTAGGAACTACAGGATATGTTGCCCCAGAGTAAGTTTCTTAACGTACATCAAATGCTATTCCTTAACATCAGCAACAGATAGCCTGAGATACAAGAATTTTACTGCTTGACTTCTGATCACTCGATACAATTTTTACTGCAGATATGCTTTGACAGGATACTTGACTACAAAATCAGATGTTTACAGCTTTGGTGTTGTGCTTTTAAAGCTTTTGACAGGTCGTGTACCTGTAGACATGAAGAGGCCTCCTGGACAAGGCGTACTTGTCTCTTGGGTATTGATTATTTCTCTATCTTGTTCTCTTG
>LPNX010381081.1:10921-35310 GCA_001517045.1 Pseudotsuga menziesii
TCTCTACATGTAAGGGAAAGATGGAGGAGTTGCTTGAAAGTTGTGAGTATGTGAAAGTATGAAAGATTGATGAAGAAAGACAGTAAGCTTTTGGGTCAAATGATGAAGATTCTTTAACGGCTTTTAATAAAGAATGTCGTCAAACTCTCTCTTCGATAGATTTACTCAAAACAGCCATAAGCTTATCAAAAATTTGTATGCATTCTACAAGTCCTTATTCACGGTTTGGAGTGATGTCAATGCACATAATAAAAATCATTCACTAAAATATGTTGGAAATTTGAATTGTACATAATTATAAAGTATTTAAATAAGCAATGGATTCTTCATTAAAACCCAAGAATCACTGTAGGGGAGGCAGGAGGGGGAAGGGTTCTTCTTGGCCTCGATGAAGTTCAGAAATGGTCTTACTCTTGGGGCATCGGAAAAGAGACTAGCTGAAGCGCTTGCCTTGTGGAAAGGCCTATTTCAAGCTCGTGCTCACGGCCTAGAATACATTATGGTGCTTGGGGATTCCAGACTAATCATTCATGCCCTGGTAACAAAATCTCTTCCTAATCAAATGAAGCTTTGGCACATAGTTATAAAAATTCAAAGAATGTCCAAAGTCTTCAGAAAGATAGACTTCTATCATATCCTAAGAAATCTTAATGAGGAGGCAGACGTGGCGGCAAATGCTGCAACTCCCTTGAGCAAAGGGACTCTAAGGTTGAATGGGAGGCTCATCACCTTTAAGATCCCATAGGACTGCTTGATTTGAAATAAAGGGTCCTTTACGAGCCTTGGCTAGGTGGCGGCAACTCTTAATGGCTACCCGCATGTCGGCTTGTGGTTTCATCTTTTGGAGCGTGCGGACGCGTGGCAATAGGCTTGAGTGCCTCACTTTCAGTGCCATGGGCTTGAGCCGTATATCTCCATCGTCATTTCGTCCTTCCTCGTGCGACCTAGTTTGCATTATGGGTCTATTCTAGTGTCCTTTGCCTCATGTTCTCCTTTGTGTGTATCGTGTAATGAACCCTGCTGGGATCCGGGGAAATATGGGAGTTGGAGAAGGTATTAAAAGGGTTATTTGGATAATCAGGGCAATTGAAATTGTAGCGTATCGCCTGTCGCGTTGGTATTAGAAGGGTGATTTCATTGTTTCTCTGGCTTAAAGAGTTTCTCGTCCTCATGTTCTCCAGTTCTGAATCAAACGCTCCTGGTAATCCTCCTTCGTCGCTTTATGTTGAGCTGTGGGACATTCGAAGGAAGATGAGTGCTTAGAAGCGATACTTAATTCATCTAGACAAAGAAGGTGGCCGTCGATTGGAGATGGTGGAAAAAGATATATGCAAAACCAGGGAGGAATTCGCCAAATCCCTCTCACAGTTTGAACACGCAATGCTGGTGCTAATGGCATATTTGGAAGTCCGTTTCAAAAAATTGGAGCTGCAAGTTTCAAAGCTAGCATTGGAGAAGGTCAGCGGTTCTCCTGCCCACCTGAAATCGTCTTCCTAGCATCATGGAAGACATAGGAATTAATACCGGGTTTCCTCTATCTCTAGTTTTGTGTTTTATAGAAGTCTTGAATTATCTATGTTGCATATTGGATGGTTATCAGTCTTAATAGTTTTTAGGCTCTGGTACTTTGTTAAATAAAGTAATGTGTCTTATGGATTCTTCCTTTGGACAATAGAATGGAATATTCTTCATAATATATGGCAAACAGTCTGACACTCAACAAAATAATCTTGCACCAAACCACCCTTTATGTTAATATTGAGGGTCTGAAATATTGCATATATACACAATCTTCTAATGCACAATACCTTCTTTGTACCGTTAGTATTATAACACCTTTCAAACTGACAAATTTATTAGTAATGCCCATATCTAAACGTGTTGATATAACTCCAATCCCCATTCCCTCTCCCCACACTAGAAAATAAAGGAAAAGAGAAACTTAAAAAGCAAGAAAGAGTCACAATGGTTGTTAGTTGTAGGTTGTGATGAATATTGACTCAATCAAATCCCAAGTCATTTCAAGCAATCAAATCCTGCATGGCTGCATAATATATTCACTTCCTTTGGCATCTACACTATAGGTTGACACCATGAGAATCAAACTAGCCATAGCTTGCTAAGGCCAAGGCCCGAAACACTAGACTATGCTTATACATACTTGACAGCCTAGAGATCCACAATACCGCCGATGAGAAATGTTTACCCCATTATAAAAGAGTGGTATTCAAGTCACCAGCTGAATACATTCTTTCTAGTATCCAATCTTGACTGTCCTAGGCTGCTTTGGGCAGGCATCAACATTCATGGTCAGATGTGGGCAGTTTTTTCCCTTTTGACAGAATGTGCGAACCCTTTTGACAGAATGTGCGAACCCTTGTTTCAGGTGTTATGGACACTTTTAAGCTATTTTGAGCAGTGCTAATAAACAACACCAGGAAGCATCTTTGATTGGATGTGAGAACATTGTGGGAAATTTGGTGATGAAAACAACAACAAAATAACCTTAATCCTAAACTCTGGGCATAATTTGGATGGGTTTATGCATCCTAGCAGTAGTTAAATTGATCATCATTAATTTTGGGCAGTCAAAAGGAATGAACAATGGTGAAAGAATGTTGTCTGGAAAGTATTTGGGCGTCAAAGCAGCAATAATCATTCCTCAGTTGTGCACTTGGCCATGTTCTACGCACGTATTAGGGTATTTTCATGTAACAACAGTCACCTTAACAATCAGGGTTGATAAGGGCACATAAATTCTGTCGCATCCTAAGAAAACCCTCTGCATATAATAAAGACTTGGTGGAAAGGATCTTGTCCAGATTGCAGAAGTGTCCTCTATCATCCAAAACATGGTTTTGTGGTAAAATTGAAATCCGTCCTAAGGAAATCTCAACGCTTCTTTCATCTACGATATAATTATTCAGGCGAGGGACTGAACAACATCTTGAGAATAATGGAGCAGCTTGTTTTGCCTAAGTCATACTTACCCAGCTCATCTATTATCATTTAGCCACCAGTCAATCTTTTTTGAGCAGTGAACAAACATGTGGAGGTAGCCGCAGCATGTGGAAGATATCGTGTTCTGTTCCTTCATAATTCGGGTAGCCCATTCCTGTATCAAACTTTGTCTCAACGTATATGAGAATCCGCAGTCAAAAAGAGCACCTTTCTTTGTTTGATGCTAAGCTCTATGTTAGGTGTCGAGTGGTCATATACAAATTGACGGTTACAAAGGAAAAAAGGAAGATCATCTATGGAGAATATGACAACAGAGCCGTTTGAGCTAAGATTTGAAGAATGTACAAGTGCCCAATCTGCAGCAAAAGAGATTAGTGCTAGTGGAAGAACCAATGAAGAGAGTGATAGAAAAGGCTTAGCTTCCACTTCGTAGCTTGCCGACCCAAATTTTAGCATTACAGAAGATGACAATGATCGAGTCTCTATACAAGATGCAACATTGGCTATTCTAAAAGCTTGCTCATAGGTTCTAACTATGGTGTACCCGGATCTGTTTATGAAGAAGTGTCACATTGTGTAGAATCGCTGCATACAGTGGGTTTATCAAACACAGAAGTCAAACACAAAAGTTACCTAAGGACTGTTGTCCTCCAAGAATCAGTCGTAACATCTCACAGTCATAAAAATGGTGCAGTTAATGGATTGATGTTTCCAGTCATTGGAACAAGACTGAAAAATCATCAGGAACTCCTTCCATGCAAGGGCTAGGTAGGTTCAGTGATACACCTGAAGATGGCACCTTGGATGACTTATTTGATGGGCCTTTGGAAAGGCATCAAGAAACATCAGTTTTAAAAGCGGCAAATCAACTTCTGTATCTGCTTCACAAATAAATCGAGATACAAATTTTGGTATGTTGAAGCCAGAGGAATCAGAAGATATAATTGTATCAGCATGCCAGAAACTTATTGCTATAATTGAGGATTTCCCTGACCAAAAAAGGCCATTTTTCAGCCAGCATGGGCTAGTGCCTTTGATGGAAATGCTTGAAGTAGCTAACAATCGTGTCATAGTATCTTTGCTCTAGATTTCCAATCAGCTTATCAAAGACAATGCAGCATTTCAAGAGAATTCTTGTCATATTGGTCTTATTCCAGTTGTAATGAACTTTGCAAGATCCAATCACTCAAGAGAAATCTGTATCGAGGCTGCATATTTTGTGCAGCAGTTGTGCAAAACAAGTTTGATGACTTTACATATGTTCATTGGATGCCATGGGTTGCATATGTTCGTTGCATGCCGTGGGTTGTCAGTATTGGTTGTTTTCTTGGAACCAGACTATGCAAAATACAGGGAAATGGTACATTTTGCAATTGATGGCATGTGGCAGGTATTTAACCCCCACAGCCCTACTCCCCGGAATGCTTTCTTTCAAATATCTGCTAAGAATGGAATCCTGATCAGGCTTGTTAACACCCTTCATAGTTTGAATGAAGCAACTTGACTTGCTTCAGCAGGTGGTGGAGGTGTACCAATTTGTGCAACTGATGGTGTTATGCAACAACCACAGTCGGGTCCACTTGAACCTTGTCGTCCTTTCTCTGGACTTTGTGATACATCTCATCAACGCTCTGGTCAGCTTGATCCTACAAAGGGTAGTTCTTGACTCATTGATCCACACCGTTTATCCACAGAGAGAACCTTGACAAACATCAACAGCACAATATAAAAGGTTGGATATAAGTCAATCGGATTCAAGATTGATAATTGTCATTTTAGTCCAGGTCAGAAGCAACGTATTGCCATCGCTAGAGCAGTTCCAAGGGAACCCACGGTTTTAGTCCTTGATAAAGTGGCCAAGCTGGTGAGAAAACACTGATTCAAATTGGCAGATTGTATAAAGGGGTTTACGTGGCTATGATATGAAGGCCCTTGTTTTTTTAAAGATAATATGTGGAGTCATATTGAAATAGACCCTCTTATTTGGAAGGTCATCCCACTTTATAAATTACTTTTTGAATAAATGTGGTTAAAATATGCCGTGTTTTGGCTTGTGATTTGAGCAGTATTAGCCATAGTTTGATGACAGACGAATCTTATGGAGCGCCTCCCTCCTTTAAGGACATGTTCTTTGCGTTGTGGGAATTCTTTTGTTGAAAGGATTCCCTTTCAAGTATAGTATTGGTGTTAAAAAGTTAGGGTTTTTAAACAAAAATTTAAATAGTACATATGTACACAGTATAAAATCATCAAGAGTAAAACAATACTATTAAAGCAAAATGATAAATAATAGGCTGAATAATAGGACAGCAGCAGTAAATAAAATCTAATTAACAAAACAAAACAGATTTGATAACTTATCTGAAGGGAAGGACCTTCATTATACTCATACTTAACTTTTAGATCAAATCTAGGAAAGTCAATAAATGGAACAAAACTGACACTTACGTAAGGGTATGGACATACCCGAGAGAGAGAAACAAAGTGTTGAAGAATAGGGTTAAACAAGTACAGCAGTATGTGCAATTGCTAAATGAGGGTACGGCACATTCAAGACCAAATTCAAAACATCAACCAAGGCAACCAACAATTGTTACAAACCCAAATGACACCTTATCTAGTCAGTGCTAGTCAAGAAGACCAAACACAACTCAACACAGTCCTCTAACAACAGATGGTTGCCACAAAGGTCTCAATAATGGGTGGCACCCTCAAAACAGTCCACAACAGCAGCGACAGCCCTAAATCAGACCTTGACACCCTCAGACTTTGCCGCGACATGTTTTGGGGGCTTAAAATCTCAGTCATGACCTGTTTGTGGGCCTAACTACTCAATTGTGGACTATAGGTTAATTAAAAACTTGAACCGTGGGTTATTTGTGGAAAGTCACCTAGGTCATCACCTGTTTGTGACTATTTGTTGAAGTCACAACTGTGTATGAATTGTTACTGGAGAGTTGCTACCTGTTTGGGCTACTTTGAGTAGACCCCTACCTGTGTTAGACTGCTTTGAGTGGACTATGACATGTGTGGACTGCTTGTGATGCTACACTTCTTAAAGTAACTGCTTAGCCCTACCCTACAAAACTTTATTTCTCTCTCTGGTATGTTCATTCCCTCAAGTAAGGGCCAGATGTGTTCCATTAGTTACTTGTCTCCAAGAGACAAGATCTGATCTAAAGTAATTTTCTGAGTATAAGGAAGGTCCAATATATCAAGTAAGATTTGTTTCTCTTGTTTCTTAGTTTATTGTTGCTCTACATGCTATGATTTCTTGTTTCAGTAGTGCAACTTTAAAATAGTGATCCTTAAGGGAGTGTTAAAGTTGAAAGAGATGAAAATTATATTTGTTATTATTTAGTCATTTGTTACTGTTGTACTTTTACTTCAGTATTTATTTTATCTGCATTAATATACACGTTAGTTAATTTTTATGAAAACTCTAAAACTTTGACATGGTATTAGAGCTTAGGGCTTGTAGCTAAATCTGTTTTTGCATCCTATCATAATCTACATAGATCTTAAGGTAAGTGTTTGAGTACTAACCACCTTGACCTCAGGAGTTTCTAAACGAAGTTCATCAAGTTGGCAGTGAAGGTTTGAAGATGGCAGCTTCTTTAGTTAATTCAGAAGATAGGCTTGAAGAAGCCTGAAACTTCAATGCTTGGAAAGATAGGTTCTTGAACATCCTAAAGGAGAGTGATTTGGATGATTTGGTTACTAGGGTTGTGGAAGATCCCACAACTAATCAAGGAAGAGCATCCTATAAGAAGCAATCCAAGGCAAAGAGAATCATTTTCAATTCAGTAAAAGATAATTTGATGCTAGTTATAGCTCCTCTGAGAACAACGAAAGAATGTTTCAATTCCTTAGCAAATATCTATGAGAAGAAGGTTCTTACAAGGAGGGGAGCTTTGAAAAAACAACTTTGATCCTAAAGATGGAGAAGAATGAGACAGTTGTTTTCTTCTTATCCAATATCTCTTATAGATAAGAGATCAACTCATGGCCATTGGAGATAAAGTAGAAGATGATGATCTTGTGCAAACAGTATTCGATGGTATTCCTGTGACCTGGGATACTTTTTTGGATACAGTAAATGGAAGAGAGTTCCAATTTTTGCACCTAAAATATCCATTGCTGCCTGAGCACCCTTCAAAGCACCTGGTCAGGGATTCTTTTGGTGACTTTTTCCCACTCTTGAGTAAGTTGGCGCACTTTCTCCCTTATGCCAGAGCGTTGGTGCCTACTGTTTATTGACATCAGGCGTCGCCAGTGCCTTTACTCTATTCACAAGGAGCGTTGGCACATTTTCCCCATGTACAAGAAGTGTCGACAGAGTTAAAATGGGAAAAAAGGAAGATTCGAGAAGCTTCCATACGAAAGCCCTTGTGGAGGTGGTTCCTATCAGCTAGGGAGAGGTGGCATTCGCCCTCCTCACCCATATGGATCATCCCATATCCATTTCCTAAAGAATCTCATCCCATGTGGACTTCTTTGTCCTATAAAAGAATCCTTCATTGAGGGAGTGAGGAGAGACCAAGAATAGCATCGTTATGTTGTTGGATTGAAGTTTGGTATAGAGGCAAGGTTAAGTGAATTTGTGTGTAAAGAGCTTTGTGTGAGTGAGGAGAGATTTGTGTGAGTGAGGAGTGTTGTAAGATCATTGTGGAAGACAAATCTGGAAACATCAAGGCTTTGGTTGTAGCTTTACCTTCTTATTGATTGATACAAAAGTGTTGCTCTTTCCCATATTTGATTTGTGTTAATATCAATTAATTATTGTTAGATTCCTTGATCACTAACATAGATTGTTAATTTATCATGTTACTCTTATCTTGTTGTCTTGTTTTCTGATGCTCCCTTGCAGGTATCGTGGATCACATGAAGAGTAGTGGAACTAAGACTAAAGCTTGCAAATCTGAGGTATGAGAGTGATTTTATTTAAGTAAATTAACCATCTAGGGGAAGGATATATTGTTGTGGTGTTTTGTTCTATGATTGCATCATACAGGGTAGAGGAACATGCAGTGTTTGCACCGGTTACAAAATTCCTACAAACAAAAGTGGCGACCATGTTGGGGATAGCTTGATCCAGTCAGATCTGGGGCAGATCCAGGTAGATCTACAACCTTTGGTAACATTCTCACTTGTAAAATTTTCATTCTCTTTCTCAACTCACTTGGATTGTTAAGGTGGGTGATCCACCTTACTTTTTCATCAATTTTCCTTTGTTTGAAGTTGTCTTTACTTCTGTATCAGTCCAGCTTAGTCCTTTTGGTTTCTTCGCAGGATTTTGGCCTTTTTCCATCTCCGTGGATCCGTCGGCGCACCTCGACAAATTTAACAGAGCGTCGTCCCTCCTTGGCGCCTCCTGCAGCCTGACACTAAGCGTTGTCGACGCCTTCATTTCTATGACATGGAGCATCGCTGACACCTCTAATCAGTGAGCACAGTGCGTCGTCCACTTGCTGCCACTCTGGTGTAGCCATACACAGTGCACGGAGGTAAGTATATCACTCCCTTAGAGAACGTATGTTCATTTTTTTGCTTCTTTGAAGTTTGATGTGTGATTTGTTTGTTGTTTTCTTACTGGCTCCGAGAGTTTGGTAGTCTGATCTCTCCTTTTGAGTTCAGATTTAAGATTTTTCATCAATAAGGAATTTGTAGTGAAAAGGAATTGTGTTTGATTTACAATATTGGATGCATGACTTGCTTAGTCCATTTTCTGAAAATTTTGTTGTGAAAAAATAATATTTGTAGCCTCTTTGAAATCAGTTCATTTCAGTTGCTTTGTGTTCTTTGTTTTTCAAAATCATATTAAAAAATACAAAAAGAAGTTAGCTAGATTGTCTTGTGTGCATGAGTACTTAGGAGAATATTTCTTTATGAGAACTTAGGAAAGGTTTATTCCCAGTTTGCATGAGTGCTTAGCAAGTAGATCTTTATGAGTTTTGTAACACCCCGATTTTGACCTCGTTTGCATTAAAAATGTATATGATGTAAATATTGTATTTATTGTGGTGTGGAGCTAAAGGAAAAAACCCCACCATTGATTTATCATTTTATGTTCGGCAATTAAAATCGATGATGATGGTATTTTGTGATATCCGACACATTATAATTTTTGGACATCATGTAAATATGCAATTTAATTAAAAACCCACAACCAGCTATGTTAATGCAACATTAAAAGAGGTGGGCGCATGATTTCCTAAGGATAGGGGGGGGGTATTCAAACCTTTGGGCCAATGGGGAAAATCCAAATGTAAAAGGGAGAACCCATCAAACTGTCAACTACACATTTTGTCTCTTGTGCCCAATCATTTAATTCTGCCAGAAATTGGTTGAGTTAGTTATTGCATGGGATGGGTAAGCTATGGAGGTCAAAATTCGAATTGGGTAGAGCACCAATTTTTGGAAAAACGTGTTTTCCCTTATTGAGCCAAAAAAATTCCCATTTTTGCTGTGCCCATTCTACCATGCTTTCACATTTTCATGTTTTCCTCACCATTTTCCTTCATGTTGGGCTCTTGGAGGCAGCTGGAACTTCATGTGTGTGTATCCATTCACGTTTTTTGTTGTTTACCTCATTTTCTTAAGGCTGGGAAATCGTTTTTGTTATTATCAGTGGTTGGGTTTCCTTCCCCACGATTTTGCTGCATTTTTCCATTGTTTTCTAAGCTGGAAATCGTTTTTTGGTAATGCCCAGCGAGTGGGAGAAGAGACCCATGATTTTGGGTGTTGTTGAGTTTGTTTTGGACCACGTGAAGGCCATAAACATTTATGGAAGTCGAAGTGTAGTTAGGGGGCTGTTTTCACCCATCTTGGCAATTCGTTTTGTTGCCAAAATTGTTTTTCCTCAACTCAGAATTGTGTATCCTGTTGTGTATGCATCTGTGCTTTAGTCTGAACTGAATTGAGAGTGGAAATGGGGTCTGAGCAGCTTGATAAACCTAGCGTGAGAAGGAACCTCACAGACAGATCTAGGGGGCTGGTTTTCTTCTTTGCACACCCTGAATAGCACTGGAAGTGAAGGCATAGCCTAAGGGAGTGTGTAGCAGAGAAGGGGATGCGTCCTTTTGTTAGGTGTGTAGATGCTTTAGAAGCTAGGCTAGATATGGTGCAGGTGTCCATAGCTCTGTGGTTTAGCTCACTAGCTTAGAAATCAGCCTTTCCATATCCTTTGTAGCTTGATAAACCCAACTATGTTGCCTTGGATGAGTTTTTTTGTATCCTTGGATATGTGTGAGCCTGCTAGTGTTCATGATTCCTTGGGGGAATCATGCTTGGAGATGGCAGTGCTGCTGAGAGATTGATGAGCACCACTCCCCTATGGTTGGGTGGAACATTGCAGCGACATAGCTCGTTGCAGGACAAACTTATTTCAAGATAAGTATTCTTGTATGTTTTATCTCTGCACTTGTATTTTCTTAATGAAAAATGATGAACATGTCTAATGTGTTGAATGGGTGAATTTTGCTTTCGTTGTATGTTAATAATTTATGCATTTGTGTATGTTTAAGTTCAATGCATTTTTATCATGTGAATGTTCATGGAATTTAAATTTCCTGGATTAGATAACAACACTATGGTCGCATTCCCTCTCGGGTAGACGGGAGGGGACGTGACAGTGTGGTATCAGAGATCATGTTGCAGCATGGGCCTCAATGGGCCATTAAGAGCAGTGAAAGAGGAAATATTACGCTCTAGTCAGCAAGGGAAAATGAGAAAGACAGAAAAAAATTTCAAAAATTTTCTTAAGTGTTGGAAAATTTTCATATATCAACTCATTTGGTTGAGTTCTGTCGATACAGTGTCGGCTGAACTGGCTAAGTTGAGCTGATGGCATGATGAGCTAAGGCTCGTGTCTCTAAGATGGGATGGGGCGGTGGATCGGCTGCCAAAACCTTTTCACTTTGAACAGTTCTGGCTAGAACATAAATACTTCAAAGGTCTAGTAGAACAGTGGTGGCAGGAGATGGATGAACTAGGGGGGACAAGGATGTACAACTTCCAACAGAAGCTTAAGGTATTAAAGGACAAGATCCGTACTTGGAACAAGGAAGACTTTGGCAACATATTTGAGGACAAAAAAAAGGATTGTTCAAGAAATGACTGCCATCCAGCAAAAAGGGATGGACTCTGGGCGGGACCTGGAACTGAAAGAAAAGGAGAAAGACCTTTGTGTCCAGCTGGAAGCCAGAGAGAGACAGGAGGAAATCTTTTGGAGACAGAAGTCATGTGTTAAATGGCTGAGGGAGGGGGACAAAATTACCAATTCTTCCACAACTCAACAGTTAGTAATTGGCTGGGGTCAAAGATTTACAATCTTAAACTACCCAATGGGACCCAAGTGGGAACCAGGGTTGAAGGTAGAGGAGGTGCTAGTCAACCATTTCAAGGATATCATGACAGAAGACAACAATGAGAGGGGCTAGGATATTGATAAGATCACATCTTTGATCCCTAGAGCAGTATTGAGGGAGGATAATGAGAACCTCACCAAGCCTATCACCATGCAGGAGGTCAAGGAGGTAATGCAATAGATGGCTCAAGGGAAAGCTCTCGGCCCTGATGGGTTTACATTCAACTTCTTCCATTTCTTCTGGGGCATGATCAAAGAGGAGGTTTGGGCCATAGTTGAGGAATCACGGACTAGTAGAAGAGTGCTCAAAGATTTCAATGCAACTTTTCTCGCTTTAATTCCAAAGAGTGATGAGGCAGACGTTCCAGGTAAGTTTAGACCCATAGCTCTCTGCAATGTGATATACAAGATAATTTCTAAGGTCATAGCAAACAGACTTAAACCCCTCCTCCCGGGGATCATCAGCCCAGAGCAATCAGGATTTGTGGAGGGGAGGCAAATCTTGGATGGTATTATTACGGTCCAGGAAGCTATTCACTCACTCAAATGCACTAGAAGCCTAGGCATGCTCATCAAGCTAGATATAGCCAAAGCTTATGACAAGCTCAGTTGGAAGTATTTTGAGAAGATGCTTCAGGCTTATAGATTCTGTCAGGAATGGGTGGAGTGGGTCATGGGGCTGGTATCCTCTCCTTTGTTTTCAATCCTCTTGAACGGCTCCTCGACAAGGCTTTTTTCGCGTTCTAGGGGGATCAGACAAGGAGACCCACTTTCCCCATTTCTCTTCATTTTGGCTGCAGAAGGGCTAAGTAGACTCATTAAAGCTCAAGCAGGATAGGGGAGGATAAGAGGTCTATCTTTTTTCGAGGATATGGACAAACAAACTCACCAGTAGTTTGTGGATGACACGATGTTGACGGGGCACCCTTTAGTCCAAGAGGCGAGAGCCTTCAAAACTAGTCTAGTGACCTTTGCCAAGGCATCGAGACTTGAGGTTAACCCAGAGAAGTCCTAGATTTTTTTCTTCAACTCTCCGCTCATAACCCAGAGAGACATTGGGAGGATTTTGGGATTTCAGAAAGGATGTTGCCAACTAAATATCTAGGGGTCCTGTTGAGTCAAGGTACCATTAGGCAGGCTTCTTAGCAGGATCTGCTCGATAGGGTAAAGGCTAGATTGGCGAGTTGGGCTCTCAAGTCGCTAAACCTTCTTGGGAGGTTAGTGATGGTCAAATCAGTCCTCCAAGCCATGCTCTTGTATCTTTGCTCAGTCCTGTATGCTCCAAAGTCTGTTTTAAAGGAAATTAGAAGCATCCAACGTAATTTCCTATGGGCTGGGAGAGAAAGTAAAGCAAAATTTGCTCTAGTTAGCTGGAAAAAGGTGAGCATGCCTAAGGAGAAAGGGGGCCTTGGTCTCCGAGACCCCGAAGTGGTGGGGGAGGTGCAGGGAGACAAGATATGGTGGCGATGGTGCAATTATAAGCAGGAGCCTTGGGCTAAGATATGGCACATTAAATATGCGAGGGGATGGCCTGCCTCTCAGCTGGTCTGTTTCAATGGGGATCCGAAGGGATCCCACATTTGGCAAAAGGCGAGGGAAGGTCGAAAATTGATCCTGAAGCAGAGTTTCTGGGAAATTCAAGATGGAAACCTTGCCAACTTTGGGACGACTCATGGAACCAACTCCCAAAGCTCGGGGATGACTCGAAATGGCAGCATATCAGGCTTAGATGTTTGGAAGAAGGCAGAGAAAAGGTTCATCAGTACTGGGAAGGGAATCCTCAGGATGGTAGGCGAAAGTGGACGATGCCGATCATCCAAGACGATCAAATTTCGGCAGATGACATTAGAGCCTTTGGGGAGGAATTACAAGATTGATAAGTTCGGATCAGGGATGGGGTTGACAAATTCAGATGGGGGTATTCTGAGAAGGGGACGTTTAGCATAAAAGAGGCATATAACATTAAAATAAGGGGGCAGATGGAGGAAGAAGAGATTTGGGGGAAAGTTTGGGGCTCCAACCCTTGGCCAAAGGTGGCCATCTTTTGCTGGCTGGTGGTTAGAGGCAGAATACTTACTGGGGAAAACCCGAGGCGTAGAGGGCTCCAGGGGCCATCTCGGTGTGTCTTGTGTGCTAACCAGGAAGAGAGCATGGGCCATCTTTTGGATGCATGTCCTCTCACCTCTGGCCTCTGGGACAAAGGAGCGCAATCCTTTAGGAAAAGTAATAGATGCAGAGGGAATCCGGCTCAATCCTTCAGAGACTGGAACCCCAAGGCTTTCAAAAACAATATTTTACGGTTTCTATGGCAAGCCTTTCCAGGCACTGTAATTTGGGTAATCTGGAAAGAGCGGAACAACAGGATTTTCAGGGGAAAACAACATTCTCAGGAGGAAGTCTGGAAAACCATAACTTCCAATTTGATGGAGACAGTTCGCAGTATGCAGTGGAGTATAGGGAATTCGCAGGGTCAGAAAAGAGAATAGTAGAGGCATGGGGTCTGGATAGGGGAGTCATTAGTGAGCTTCACCAAAAACCCATTGCCTGCAGAGTGGAGAGCATGATGTCGTGGTCCCCCCCACCGAGCCTGGTGTTTAAGGTAAATTTTGATGGCGCAGCCTAAGGTAATCTAGGGGATGCAGGATATGGAGGGGTTTGGCTCTTTAGGGACCGACACCAATAATTCAGCAGAGCTGGAAGGGATGATCCAAGGCATCCAAATTATTATTGGGAATGGGTGGCTGCCGGCGATAGTTGAAGGTGACTCCAGGATCCTCATCCAAATGGCACAACAGATGGCTAATGGCAAATCAGCGGAGAAGGTGGCATCCAGCTGGCGCCTTGCTATTAGGTTGGAGGACCTTTGATCGAGGGTAGTGATGTATCTGGCACTATCCTTTCAACACGTCAGGAGAAAAGCAAATCAGGTAGTGGACTTAATGGCTAACATCAGTGTCATTGATATCAGGGCCAGTCGGAGGGGACGACTAGAAGAATTCGAGGGAGAGCAATGGATTTCCAGATGCCGTCAACTTGCTGCTCATGATGGGGGTGACAAGGGGCAGATGATGGGAAGTATGAGAGAGGAACATGGTTGGGATAGGAGGCAGCAATGTCCTCCCACACGTCATCTCCTTTAACGCGTGTTTCGCAGGTGGCCTCAGATCATGGTAATCCAAGAGTATCCTCAATCCATTAAAACAGGGTACGAAGGAGGTCTTGAGAGGAAAGGTTGCTCAGACTCCACACGGACTGGTGATCTAGTTATGATGAAGGCATTAAAAATGAATCCCGTGTGAGGTATGGGGATAGAAGGTGGTTGGATTTGGGCCATCATTGTTCGGGAGGGAACCGTTAATGCATTCATGGGAGGGATGGTTATTTATTCGACGAAGGTGGCAGAAGCATCTACCTGTGTTCAGAGGAGAGATCGAGTCAGACTGCTAAGTTTAGAGTGGGAGTTGAGGGTAGAAGAAGAACCGAGTGTTAACGTGGGGAGAAATTATGAGCAGTGCAAGATGGCTCCGCCTCGTGGTGGTCTAGGGAAACCCGGGGGCAGTATGGGTTCGGTTGGCAGCTGAGGTAAAGGGAAAGACAATAGTTGGAAGGGGAAGAGAGTGGCGACTAGGGCCCAATTGCAGGCTTAGGCAGCGGCGGAGGCTTTTAAAGACCGAATTCCTCTCATCTCTAGAATTGCAATGGAGAATGTGGAAAAAGCGCTCTGGGACTAGGTGAAGGCTATGCCGATTGAGGAGGTTCACGAGGAGGTGGATGGTTGGATCTCTGATCCGGGCTCCACTGTGGGGAGAGCTTCGACCCATGATAGGTTGGTGATGATTTATTGGGTTCTTATGAATTTGGTTACCCAGTCGAAGCTTAGTGTAGCGGCCAAAGTGGAGGAGAAGCTTGCAGAGATGTTGGCTAAGAAGGAGGGTGATGAAGAGCCTGTCAAGGCTTGGAAGGAACACAATGACGAATGCCGGGATATCCTTAGTAAGGTTGAAGCTCTCAGCACGGATTGTCGGCTCATGCATCGTAAGGTGGACCAGATAGCGTCTTGCCTGGGTATTGCATTATACCATCTAGGGATGGAACAACACTCGGTGGGGGGGTCTGGTCGCCGCGCTAGTGAGAGGAACGTCTGCTCTACTCTAGAGGAGCGCAGGGTTGAAGCTGTCTTGCGTTCGGGTGGTCGATGCTAGTTTGGTGGACCAGAATCCTCGGTGCTCCTTTGAGGCCTGGTGTGAGCTCTTTTATATTTCTGTCTATGTCTATGCGGCTATGTATTCGGCTTGTAGGTCTGTTTAGTCTGTTTAATTGTATGCTTTCATCACTTAGGAAGATAGTTTTGTATGTATGTCAGGGATTGAGATCTCCACAGTGGGAACTCTCCCGGTTTTTTGGGATGGGGAATTTCCAGAAGTCTGAATGTAACTGGGAAGGGTAGAATTCAGAGCGGGTCGTCTAGGGCCTGTGGTTTTTGTGGATCCACTGTAACAGGTTTTTAAGTAGTAATACATCTTTTATTTACAAAAAAAAACAATTAAGCACTCCTTATCATTTACATGAAAAAATGATATATTTTTAATAAAACTTATTTTGAACACATTAAATTGTCTTATGTGTATCATTAATTTTACAGTTCGGTAATATAACAACTATTCTATTGTATTTTTTTCCACTGGAGCACACTTCATTGTACAAAAAAAATTACTTGAAAGATGTAAGAGTGATGAGGATTGGGCACCTAAGAAAAGATAATACATAACTCAAAAAACATTAAAAAAAAGTACCTACATACCAAGCAAGTTAGCAAAGCTAGCATAATCCAGGTCGGGGCATATTGTTTTGTGTTCAACACTCGTCCTGAAAGCATACATGTTTGGGATGGAGGGGAAATGGAATCAAGCATGAGTCAATTGAAACCTATGTCACAGGGTTTGACGAATTTTATCCTTGGAGTTTGAAATTCGTCGAACTTTAAAAAAAAATCGAAATTCGTTTAGGTTCGGCGAATTCCAACGCCGAACCGTATCGAATCGAATCGAATCGAACTCGAACTTCAAGCGAATTTCAGGCGAATTTTTGGCGAATTTCAAAAACGAATTTCAAAAACGCATGCCACTGTCCCGTCCTTTTCATCTGCTCTGGAGTCCACACTGCTCATTATTCCACGACCCTGACCCTATTCTGGACTGTGCAATGTGGAACTATTCTTATTAAACTCGGAATTGCAATTTGTATTCTGGAAATTCGAAGTATTTTGTTCACAATTTTTTTCCCATTTTCTTAAAGAAATGGAGACGATTCAAGGTCTGTAGCCACTTTGAATTTATTTACTTAGATGTAAAAATTCGTTGAGGTTATATCTATGTTCTTTTTTTAACCTGTAACTAGAGTTTGTTATTTCGACCGCAATTGGAGATATTAAAGTTTCCTATCAAAACTTGGAAAAGTTCATTCAACTAATAATAGGTTTAATTCATAACGCCTTTAGATTATATATATATATATATCATTTGCAAGAGAATATGAAAGCTTGACTAGTATAAACATTCTATCTGCCAGAGAACACAAAAGCTTTTATAATTGGGGTTATATTAACCAGTCGATTAGGGTTATACTAAATTAGATTTTTATAATTGGGTTTTAAATAAATGTATTTCTATTATTGTTTATCCATAAATTTGTACAGTTAATATATTACTATAAATTTGTACAGGTAATATATTACTATAGTATGGATTTAGAAATAAGCTCTCCTTTCTGTTTACTGACGTTAATAATAAATCTATAGTTCAATATTCATTAAAGAATCATTTGTTTTATTGTATATTCATTAATGATAAAATTTTCAATATATTTTCTTCATTTGTTTTATTGTATATTTTATTATATATATGAAATTTTTTATAATGGCGAACCTAATGCCGAACCTCATCCCGAACTTCATAAAAAAAATCGATTTCGAATCGAATTTCAAGGTCGTCAAACTCGAATTCGAACTCGAACCATGTGACATAGATTGAAACCTTGCAACTCACTGCATGTATGAGTCTCAAAAATCCACCTTTTAAATTGAACCAAAATACCAAAAGAAGTTTATTAATGGCTAAATTTGAGAAAGTTATAGGTGTGAGTAATTAAGGGCTTGGGGCTCTAATTTTTGTTTTGTTTTGTGCCAGTCTAGGATTTAGTGAATCCACAGTTACATATAGGAATTTAAGTTATTTAATGAAAACAATTAATGTGTATACCTCTATGTAGAAACCGTTTTCCATGCTGATGCAAGACACTACCCTCTTTATTGTCTTACCAAAAGGTATGATAATGAGGGAGAAGACCTGAAATTATGGAATTCACCTTGAAAGAATGCCTTGCAATCACATTGGTAAGGAGTGATAAGAAGAAGTGGTAAGAAGGTCACAACAATCCAATGTGTCAAATATAAGTTGATAGTGTTAATTAAAGATTTATATGGTAAATTTAATATAAGACTTACTTATAGTTGTCTCTTACTTTTTGCGTCTTGACACATTTAATATTTTATGGTTGTCTCTGCGCCTTGACCCAATTCGTATTATAAGGTGAGGATGTGCATGCATAATAATCCTTAGGTATGACTTTGAGATGAGGATTTAAAGGAAAGAGGATGTAAAGACAAGTACTTTTTATATGTATTTTGGTGGCGTTGAGGACAAACGTTGTGAGAAACCACAAAAGTTTGGAAGGACGAAGGGAGATTACATCATGATCATGCTACCCATCAAATTGAAGACTATTCTTGAGCCAACAATTGTCTTTTTTAATTTTATTAATAACCATTGTTTCTCCATATCGTGTGCCTAATGACACCTCTCTATAACAATGCATAAATCGACCTCTGCACAGTTTGTGATGCTAGCTACATGCCATTATTTGTATTTGCATGACATCGCGTGTTGTTTATAGTTGCCGTGAGTCCATGATATTTATGCAAGAAATGAAGTCTTGTAAAGGAGGACTCATCAAACCGGTCTTTTGAATTTCATTTTGATGAAAAAAGAGTGGACATTGATAGCGAGGTTCACATAGTTAGTATGCACAAAGTTTTGAGCTCGTTTCAGGCCTAGTAGTTGTTCTTTTTTGTTATAGTCGTAGTTTTTGACACATTGTCATCAATGATTAATGGTCATCTTGCACGGCTAATAATTTATCATATTTCCAATATTTTAAATGATGAGTTGAACTTTATATGGATGCATAATTTCAAATGATGCCCTTCTTTTGAAATATTGATATAAACTATGCCCTTCGTAATTGGAAGAGTAAAATTCAAATTTTTTTTTTTTAAAAGACTAAAAGACAATTTTAACTTTACACTTATGGGAAGGGCTAGAACCCTTTGGAAGGGCTGGGAAGGGTTCAATTTTGAACGCGGCCTCCAACAAGTCCCTCTCTAATACTGTCCATCCCTGCGCATTTGATCCATCGTTGCCATCCCCATGAACTGCTCCAACGCTCTTTCTCCTTCCTCCATCCTCTCCCCCATTATCTCCACCACCACTCCTTCCGCTGCCACTCCCTTGCTTCTGCGTATACCCACACAACCATATGCTAGTCCACACCTTGCAGTCTAACCCCATGTTGCATCCCTCCACTCGCGTGATATCCCTCGCTTCCATCTCACAGACCCTCACATGCCAGCCCTTCCTTCTCCTTTGTGATGGCCCTTCCTCCTTTCCCATGCCTCCCCTTATGCTATGTCCTCCATCCTCACGACCCCTTGCACCTCTTTCCAACTGCCTACTCACCTTTCTCTCTGTTGCTACACACTCACCAGGTCGTCGTCCCTCCTTCACATTATATGCTCCTCTTCCAGCCACCGCCTCCCTGCCTTCTCCATGATAACCTTAATCCAATCAACCAAATATATATATATCAGAAGGAATGTGCGTGGTGATAGTCGAGCGCATGCATGTCCGGGGTCCCAGTCGAGCTGTGGCTGAAATCAGAAGGTTATGCGTTTAGAGGATCGTGGCTACTTTGTTCAAGTATAACCCTCCATGCCTGTAAATGATTTAACCTTAATCACTTAGGTGTTTTACTGCACAATTATTGAAAACCTCTCTTGTGTTATGTAGTGTTAATTTTGATCCTTCTTAAACTGTGCTTTGGGCAGGTTTCAAGCACACACAAGGTGGCTACAACTAACAAGCCATCCTCCTCCTAAGCTGACCCTAGGTTTCATTCGCATCTTGAGTCGCACACACTTGTTTACTTTATTATTCGAACATTTGACTTTGTAGGTGCCACTATTGTAGTGTTACTTGCACCTGTAACTACTTGCGATTTGGGGATGAAGGTTTCCGGTAAGACCTGTAACTACTTGCGATTTGGGGATGAAGGTTTCAGTAAGTTTCTTTAGCTTTTTTAGAATGGTGCTCAGACTTGCGTTTCCTAGATTGTTGGTTAATCTGGTAGTTGAAATAGATACCGGAGCTGATGCAAAATTAGAAACTTAATTCTTTTCCAAAGATATATGTGAACCATGCATCTAACAATGTTTCATTCGCATCTTGAGTCGCACACACTTGTTTACTTTATTATTTGAGCATTTGACTTTGCAGGTGCCACTATTGGAGTGTTACTCGCACCTGTAACTACTTGCGATTTGGGAATGAAGGTTTCCGGTAAGACCTGTAACTACTTATGATTGGGGATGAAGGTTTCGGTAAGTTTCTTTAGCTTTTTCAGAACGGTGCTCAGACTTGCGTTTCCTAGATTGTTGGTTAATCTGGTAGCTGAAATAGATACCGGAGTTGATGCAAAATTAGAAAGTTAATTCTTTTCCAAAGATATATGTGAACCACGCATCTAACAATGTTTATTTTCCCCAGAAGCCCTCTTCAAAGGATAATTACACCTTCGAATACGTGGAAGCTCCGGTAGCGACCTTGGTGATAGGAGGTTCTATTCCCACAAAGGCCGGTAGTATGTGGACCAATTATTGTGTTTAATTTGGAAGTTTACCCTCCATTGGGATTCTTTTTAAACCCTTCTTGCCTTGAACATGCCCTAGGCACCTCCTTTAAGAGAGTGTTAACATTAAGTGGGCCTTTGATCACGCCAAGTAAAATTTTAGTGCCACATGGCCCCCTTCATAGTAGGGTGTTTTTACTTTGTGCTCTATTTGATCATTCCCCCGCCAAGTGCCTAACAAATTAGTGTGGCTTGGATGCTACATCTTCTTCTGCAATGGTTCAAACTAGAATTGGATCCGCCGCTAGAAAAACTCCACTGTTATTAAAAGGTAGCTACAATGGTCTCACCCTGTAGCAAAAAGGCATCGGTAGTAGAAGCAGAGGCATAGGTAGAGATATAGGCCAAGGTGGAAGCAGGGGTTACATAGGCAGGCGCCAAGAAAGGAGAGGAGCAGAGGCAAAGGCAGATCCAAAGCCCGTTTCAGACCTTATAGTGATAGGTCCATACACAGTTTGAAAGCCAACAACATGGGCGGGCA
Source organism: Pseudotsuga menziesii (assembly GCA_001517045.1). Taxonomy (NCBI): domain Eukaryota; kingdom Viridiplantae; phylum Streptophyta; class Pinopsida; order Pinales; family Pinaceae; genus Pseudotsuga; species Pseudotsuga menziesii. Next base: position 31,753 of record LPNX010381081.1, read on the forward strand.
TATAACAACAGAGAGACAAAAATTCAGGAATTAGAACTCATTAACTATTCAATTGCACTATCGTTGCTAACGCTCAATGCTCACCAGTTATGATTTGCTCTTTGTTCCCGGAGGGCGCTCATGGTAAGGTTATCTTTTACCATATTTCCCAACCCTATTGCTCCCAATGTTAGATCATTTAACTAATTGAACGTAGGATCCGTAGGGACTTTCCCGAGGTACGAGGGGAAGGGTTTTACTATGGCAAAATGTGTTAAATGGGAAGGACCTGAGAGTAATCTCACGATCCTAGAGCACTCTCACGATATGGTTTAGTACCTATCCATTACCCTAACCTAGTGGAAGAATTGTGGTTCCGTTAAGTTAAGTGCAGCTCACTCTGACATCCCAACTCACATGGGATTAGCAGATACATTATGATGAGCACCTATCGATGAAAGTTGCATCATGATCTAAGATTTAGGGTGCTTGTAGCCATGGTGTGTTATACAAAGAGCAGTCATTCTGGGAACCTGATTCCTAAGGTGGTAACATTTTCATTGATTAGATAGATGCATAATTACCCATATATGCTTTAGGGTTATCATAGGCACAGATATATGAGGATCTATGCTTATGTGAAGGGCAGAGGGAAGAAGCTTGTATGTGCTAGTTTTTATAGGTATGGGCGTAGGAGGACTTAGTCAAGTGGGCAACGAAGATATATTACTTTATTAAAACCCTTCTTCCAATATTTTTAATTCAAGTCGACTAATAGGTTTACAGTTACGCTTGAATGAATTTACAAGCCTGGATTGAGTCATAAACTGAGATTCTTGTTTGTTCTAAATATATATTTAGTGGATTGCAGGAAAGTAGTTGCTCAGATTTCTATATTTTTGCCCCTATATTGGGGGTTCGTCTTAGCATATTTATTCATTCATTGTTTACCCTGTAGAGAAATCCAACTAAATATTTGTTGTTAATTATAAAATTAATATGTTTTTGACCAATAGGCATATGCATTAATTATAATATTAATATGTTTTTGCATAACTGCTGCTTGTTAATAACACAGCTAACTTGTGTCTTTGCTACTTTTAAATTTACTTATACGGCAGGAATAATTCTGGCCTCAAATCTCTATTTTAATATTGTATTTTTTTCTCTTTTATTATATATCTTCCCTAAATAATGCTTTAATTTATTCCTTTATCTATCTGTTCCGTTTCATTTTCACATACATGGTATGTAGGTTTATCCCATTTTGATTTAGGCCTATTTCTGTGTTTAGGATTTTCAATTAGTCACAAGCTTCTTTGTAACAAATTGTCCTCTAGTAACATATTCTTGAAAATTCTGTTTATATAGTAGGAGTCACTTGCTCCTTAATCCGATTTTAGGACTTCGATCCTGTGAAGTTACATACTCCATCATATGTTAAACGATATGAAGTCCACATCTTTTTCTTTCTTTCTCTCTTTGTACAGTAAAGAGCACACAGTTTAAGCATTTGAATTCAACACTATATAAAGGAAGTTGAAATTGTCATCAATGGGGCTGGAGTTTGTTTATATCTTATAAGGATTTTTAAAATAAGGGATAATAAACGCGAGGCTTATTCCTTTCTCCTTTAACTTAGTAATATAAACAAAAGGACAGTAACCAATATTTCATCTCAGCAGATCACTAATATCCAACTCTTACCTGGCTACAAGAATAATCTTCTTTCTTCATAGGACTTTGCCATCAACAAAACAAAGATTTTCTGGAATGATAATAGGAAATAAACACTTATCTCTTTGGTTTTCTTTCTTCATAGATTTTTCATTGACAAATCAAAGATTTCCTGGAAAAATAATGGGAAATAAACACATATCTATTTGGTTTATTTTCTTCATAGGAGTTTGTCATTAACAAAAACAAAGATTTTCTGTAATGATTCCACGAAATAAACACTTTGCCTCTTTGGTTTTTAATCTGTCTGTAAGAGGTAATACAAAAATTCCATGACCTTGATCCGAGTATTTGAACAAAAATTACCTGACCTTGATCCGAGTATTTAAACATCCAAATTCGTATGTACATTCTTTAAAAAATATTGTTCTTGCACGGACAAATTACGTCTTTATAGTTTTAAAAAACTCTCTGTTTTTTAACCTTTAAAGTAAACATTTTTTTAAAGCTTATTTTGTGTCTTATATACAATTTTTACAGCTTCTTACATTTACACCGATAGGTATTGGTGTATTCTCTCTACTATTCATGTGATATATGTGATATGAAGGTTGATTTTCATAGTTCTTAGTATTGTGTTATTCTCTCTATTATTTGCGTGATATGGATCAATTATGAAGATTTATCTATGTTATTCTCTCCATTATTGGCGTGATATGGAAGCTGATTTCCATAAATCCTGGATTATGAAGATTTATCTGTGTGTTCTCTCCATTATTTGTGTGATATGGACGTCGATTACCACAAATTGTAGATGTAATATGGAGGTTCATTTCCACAAATCCTAGACTTTTTTGTTATATAGTCATATTTTAATATAGGTTTTTTACTCAATTTTAAGTTGATTTTCATCAATCCTAGATTATGAAGATTTATCTTATTTGCACAAATCCTACATATCTTACGTTTTAAAAAAAACTCTATTTTTTAACCAACTCTTTCTATATTTTAACCTTTAAAATATAATGAACAGTTTACTATGGAAAATGTTATTTCATATCACTTTCTCATGCCAAATTAACACATCTCTTACTATATTTGAAATGTACATTCTTTTACAACTTATTATATCTCTTATATGCAGTTTTTTTTACAGCTTGTTATATTTACATCAGTTTTTTTATAGCTTATTATATTTACACTTATAGGTATTTTACTATTTACTATATTTAAACTATACATTCTCTTACAGCTTATTATATCTCTTATTACAACTTATTATATATCTTATAAAGTTATATGCATTTTTTACAGCTTATTATATTTACACGGATATGTATTGGTGTTATTTTTGTCAAGTGGAATAACTCCCGAATTTTTATTATTTCTCCATAGAATGCCTTTATTTATACATCTACGATGACTCTTGGGATCACACATCCGAGAGTCTCTTCATATTCCTAATATTTACAATAACGTATAATCCCGATGGATTATATTCCAACAATCCCCCCCTTAATCCGAAGGGGTGTTAGTAAGTCCGAGCATGTTTCTGAATCTTTCAAACTTTTCTCGTCCAAGCGCTTTGGTGAAGATGTCTGCAACTTGATCATTTGTGGAACAATGTCGAAGATGGACTGTCTTGGCCTCTACATGATGTCGAATCAAATGATACTTTGTGTTGATGTGTTTGGTTCGATCATGGAATCTGGGATTCTTAGCCAGCTTGATTGCAGAAGTATTGTCGATCAATCATGGAGTGGAGTTCTCTTGTTTTTCTTGCAAATCTTTAAGTATCTTCTTGAGCCATACTATTTCTTTCGTTGCTTTAGCTGCAGCCACATATTCTGCTTCTGTTGTTGAATCTGCTGGAACTGACTGTTTGCGTGATCTCCATGAGAC